>JABASH010001533.1:0-25453 GCA_019776445.1 Tomocerus maximus | reverse complement strand
ATTATAATTTATATTTAAACAGAAATGATTATCTATTGCAGATTATTGTGTGTAATTATAGATAAATCATAAGTAACATTTTATATTATAGTGTATGATATAATAGTTGCTAGTATCTGTGTAGAATTGAAACCTGTGACAATTATTCAATCAAAAATATCGGGTAACTAATGTAATGTGGCTAGATTTGAGTTAACGCCCATTTTCCTTCGGTTTTAGATCATGTAGTCGATATTCTATGATAATGTCTTGTGTTTAATTGGTAATTTTACAAATGTCGTTGTTTCTTCTCCTACACTTGTTAATTAATTTGAATGCATTGTGTAAGCCAAAATAAATCAATCTACTTAATCATGTTCAATTTTATTCGCTTTCGGAACAATAATTATAAATAATAAAATTAGAATAGTATAATATATAGTGTACCACTTCAAACCTTTCACACCGCTTTTCTTAATGCACACACTCACTGCATATTTTTACACCTGGTTACTATACTGTGCATTACTATTTTTATTCAACATTTTATTCAGTTTGTCCTTTTGTTAATCGTTTCTTACAATAATTCTGGGCATGTGTAAATAATAATCGCTGTTTTATTTGAAATATAGACACATATAAGTACTACAGAAAAAAAGAAAAAGAAAGAGATACTGAACATGGTAATTAAAATGTCTCTGAATTTTAATTCAGAGACGTTCTAGATCATAACCAGGAGCATTTTTCTCGATAAATCAGAAATCTTTACATTTGATCTTCTAGTTCAAACAAAATATTATTAGTCACAGGAATATTTTCCCGAAACGTGACATTTAGAAATCAAGACGGGTAATGCGCGACAAAGATTTTTTTGTCGGCTTTTAATATTAATGGGAAATTTTCTAGCAATTCGATATCTGAGCATTTCCGAAAGCTCAAGGCTGAAAATGTGTTCCTTTCCTATCTAGAATTTACAAGAATTTGTATCCCTCTACTCATCTGGGATTTTAGAAATAAATACAAAATCTAAGGTTATGTGTTCGTAAAAAGTAGTTTTAGTATCATCTTTAGCTTTAAATCTGTAAGTTTAAATCTTATCAATTATCATACTTAAACAAGAATATATTCTTGTGCATGAACGTGCTCATCATTAATTTAAGCGCTAGTTTAAGGTACAATTGAGTATTCAGTTCTATTGGTAGAGTAATTTAGCATTAAAATTAACAGCATATTTAAACATATTTTCAGCTTTTAGGGAAACATGGACTTGATTGAACATAAATATTATTATGGTACACGATTGTATGAAATAGGTACTTGAAATGGTCTACTATATTAACCATTAATTGGTTAATCCAATTAATTCATTAATTGGTTCAACTATGCTTAATTTAATTGTAAAACCGTGGTAGTTCTAGTTATTTGGCTGTGTAAAATTTAGTTGTTTGTAGTAGTTATCCACAGTCTGTAGATTATACTTAGTAGGAATATGTAATTTTGGTATATTTGTAGCTCAAACCAATTTATGGACTTATATTTGTACTGAAAGTACCATAATAATAGATAGATGTATTTGCAGCGTTTGCAATAAATCTGTTTGGAAGAAAATGTGTCAATTCTCAATGTTATTTTAATACATTTTTGGAAATGCTAACACTATTTACCTACAGTTGTTGACTATTAGGCATATGGTAATGTATTTATGTAGATCATAAGAATTTACGGTCATGTCATGAATTTTAATAAACTGTTATAGCTGTAAGTATATAGCATTCTACCATCTTCAGAGTACATTTTGATTTGAATAAATTTAACTGAATCAGGGAAAATGTGTGTGCCAATTAAGCGGGATTAACTTCTGATTAATTAAGTAAGCTACTTATATTCAAATAAATGATTCTCTTTACCAAGTATTTGTATGCATTTCCAATTTATTGATAGGCATACTAATTGTAGGCGAAGGTTATCATGCCTGTTTGCATTGTTCATGTAGCTACATTTCAGAGGTATATGTTACCATTTAAAAAGGTAACTATGTCCATCAAAGACACCCTATTTTTCAGAATCCGAAAATGGTCAATGGTTTATGCCAGGTTTACTGCTTAAGCCTTTTCGTTTTAAATCATTGGATTTGGACAACCAAAGAAGACAGAGGCAAACTATCGTTTCCGCAATATCGGAGTTAAACTGTGTATATCCATGTGTACAGAATAAATGCCGAAACAATAAGACTTGTCAAAATAATTGTTTACATACAAACTTTTCATGTCAATACTTTGATTGAAATTTTGTTAATGAGAATCGATAATAATGTGGACCTGTTGTAATTTTAGGTCGAAGCGCTGGATTCCAGAAGATTAGTTGCATTCATAAACCACTATGCCACGACGACTGTATCGTTCTTAAATCATTTCTCCACCCTGTGTGAAACAAGACTGGAAAAAATGCATTATCAACTTCTCAAATTGGAACAAAGACTAACATTGCTGGAATGTAAACTTTCTTCTGGTTCTGAGGGATTGGGTTCCATTCCGGAAAGTGCGGATCAGAGCCATACTGCAAGTAATAATTCAGAAACCGAAGAAAATGTTACTGTAACAAACAATCCCCGACAAAACGTTCTAGAAGAAGAGGAAAGTCTTGATCCAGAAGGGGAAAGTATGTTTAAATGTCATTGGCATGTATGTACTTATCGCTATAGTATTACTACATATACGTACATGAATTGCTAAATCAAAGGATTTTCACATTTGCATAATTACTTTCGCAATTCATTTTGAAACTTTATCTATTCAGAACATCAAACGCCATAATATAGCCATAGACAAAATTATAAGAATAAGACCGACAGAATAGCGCATGTTAAACAAAGTTTTCTCCGACCACCGCTACAAGCTACTGCTATCTGTATAATATATACCTAATATTTGTGGGAAAGCGGAATGCATTGCATTACTATTGCATACGAAAAAATCTATGTATCGTGTATCTAAAGCCGTAAAGCGTAGTACATGTAATTTCATGGACCGTTTTGAGAAAATATGCTTAAACAAGTCAAACAAGAAAGCATACATGGTTTCCCATCTTAGACTTTTAGTATACATAAATTTTGATCTTTTTAGATAATGAAATCAAAGAAAACGAGAGAACATTTAAAGATGATCCGCAATATCAAAAATACTACAAAATGGCTTCTGTTGGGGTACCGATTCCGGCCATTAAATTAAAAATGGCATCGGAAGGCATTAGTTCCGACATTATTTCTTCGTAAGTTTTTTTTTGCTTATTTTAACTTCGGCAATTCTTCTGCTTCAGCTTTAAAATGTAAATAATGTATTTGGTGCGGCATCAGAGATGTTCTCCCAGGCGATCATTACAGCGATAATAGAGGTAGAAGCACAGAGATAAAAGCGGAAATATAAATGGACTATTTGCAAGTACTTTTATAACTTAGCTGCCAATTAGGTCGTATGACAAACCAATAAATTCGTATAGAAATTTTTTAAATGAAATAGTGGACAGTGTATGGCATATATGGAAATCGTATTTTTGATTTAAATGCATACGAAAAGTAAATGAAGTCAATGTCAATAATATGAAAATAGTTGATCTAAGTGCTGAAGTAGGTAAGTAAAGTTAGTGTCGTCTTAGAGCTGGCTCAGGTTGTTTAGGTTGACCTGGTTTTATTCGATGCCATATGTATACTTTTGGCTGCTTCTCATCTTCGGCGTGCAACTTAGCAATTCCAATGACGTGTTTGCAAATATTATGTTTTAGGAAATGGGCAAGTACAAATTGATAGGGAATATTGGATTCCATATTATTTACTTTATTTGTTCAGATTGTATGTAGTCATTGAATAATGAATAAGCAGTATTTCGCTTTGCCTGCTGAGGAATACTTTGAAATCAATTCCAGTGTAACGGGTGGATTTATATGGAACTGTGTAGCACATTATAACGCCATTATCAGATGACTCGAACCCTGTAGGTGATGATTTTAACGCTTTCATCTGTTCAGAGATTGAAAAAGTAGCTTCTGTGGCTATCCTTTTATAGTTGACGTGGTTGGGATCTCGATCTGACCATGTTTGTAGGTTTGTGCGACATTCATTTCCATACAATGTCTATATCTACCATACTCTGTCCACTAATGCCTAAAAAATTCGCCATTTTTTAAGTCAGGAATGAATTCAGTGCTTGGAGAAAATTAAGAAAAATTACAATTCATTTTAAAATAAACGACATTGATACACATCAACCATGTCTGGTCTCTGTCTTTCTACACATTCTGGAGAATAGAATTTTAATGGTATCCGCCTGAGAAATCTTGAAGCGCTCAATACGTGCATGTAAATACTAGCTATGATATCAAGGTGAGTCTATGATGCGTATAATACCAATGTAAATAAACAATGGAAGCCAATTAATAAGGAGAACAACTAGTTTTAAGAAATTTTTCTTTAAAAGCTGACATTTTCAAAAAGTTGTCGATGCAAATTATTTTGCAACTTCTTGTGTGAATTATTATTGCATGTATTAAAAATTATTGCATGTACCTAATACTTCTTTTTTCACCATGTATCCAAATACTTACCTTCTATAACCTATGCTTATTTGAAACCAGGGAAGTTAATGCTGTTTTCGATAAAAACTGTGCTAGCAAATAAAATGCCACCCGAAATGCATTTTTTTATTTATACTTAAAAGAGGCTTACTTACAGGATCGTTATATGTACTTTTAGATTTCCATGATTTCCCTGAGCGCTAAGAATGGAGTGGTCCCGAAATTCTATCTGGATTAGTTTTTGTGGAACTGATTCGTCGTCTTCCGTAAAAATCTATCATTCATAGGTACCTGTACATTTGTCTTTTTTGTTATTTTCTGCTAATCTTTGAATTTCTGTATAAATTCTGACTGCATGTGATAAAGTGATAGTATGTCATCACTAAACAATATAGCATTATAATAAATACGCCATTTTATTATTGGAACCTTAAAGATTCCAACCCCCCTTTGCATCGTAAGGAGGTAAATGAATCGAAATTAAATTGGTGCAGACTCAATCCCAATTAGGAATAGTAATAATTTACTTAAGTACTAAGCAGTTAAAATAAACGAAATAGTCCTACGAACATAGATATCAGTGGCACATGTCCGATTTATCAAAAATAATTGAAACAGTGTATCTTTGAACATCATTGCTTTGCAAAAATATAAAATTTATTGCTATTTAGCTATAATTTAAGCTCATAAATTCGAAATGGATGACCAGCACCTAAAATAGAAAAATATATTTACAAAATATTTATTAAATGTTAAGTAAATGCATGCAATTCTTCTAATATTACTTTTTTGCTCGCGTCGCTTTTTAGCTCATAGTGTTTGCATTGCTGCATTTCAGACCAATCTGCTTCTGTATTTACAACCAGCTCCAGCTCAAAAGTAGTCCATTATTAATTTTGTTCTTTTGGTCTAAAAATAAAGGAATATTATATCTATTATATCTGTAGCGGTAGGAATAAAATATATATCGTTTTTTCACATTTTTCAATTGTTTCACTATGCCAATTCCAATTGATATTTCCAAGTCAACTAAAAGCGATTAATAGCAATAAAAACAAATCATTTTCTTTGTGTAGTTGTACATAATATAGCTTTTATTTTTGTCACATATTTTAATTTTTAACTAGTTACAAAGCACAAGTTATGACCATAATGAGAAATAGACAATGAAATATATTACCATTGTGCATTCTAAAAGTCTATTGCCAAAAACAAAATATAAAAATTTTTGTTGCTCGCTTGAAAGGGGTGTTTGTATGAGAAATGCAGATAAAAAAGTCATCACCTTTTCCTTTTCCCCAAAAATGTTTCATGTATCCCCCACAGCGTTGCTAATTTCCTTCATTATTCTACCTTTCCTCCGTTTGTGTAGCTTGTAATTACTACAATTCCTACAAAGCACGTGTCGCATGTTAAACCGAAAAAGAAATGAAAAATAATTCAATCGATATATTTTGTTATAAATAACTTAAAATTATAAGAGCTTTAGTTATGAAAATATTTTAGAAATATATTTGTTTGTAGATAAATTGCATAATTATATTCAGAAACCTCAATTTCTATGACATACGTGGTTATCACGTTATCAGTGTGTATAATACATGAACATGTATACACAATTACGCATTCCGACATATCACTAGCTTTTGAAATAACTACAATTGCAAAAGGCTAAGCGTCCGCAATTAGCAATGGCAATCTTTCCCGTAAAATCGATATTGATTATTTTATATCACTGTTTGTGCATTGATAGTCCTGCTAGAGCTGCTGGGAAAGCGTTTTACTTTTGAGATTAGATTGAGACGAAACTTGTTTGAGTGAGAGAGTGGATTGATTATATTATGCATACTTGCGGCAGATTTGCTTTTTCATATAAAACGTCATATTTATTTTATTTGACTAAAATCATACTGAATATTTTGCTTAACTACCATTTTTTACATATAATAAATAACAATTACAGTAACTTAAACTAACTTACCATTATGACGCAAATAGCAAGCGATAGCTGAGATGAGAAGTCGAAGTTATTAACAATCTCACATGAAAAGTAAGACTAAACGAAGTTTGGCGCCTAAAATATATGGATTCATGATGTTACGAAATAGCGTTGCAACTTTGTAGTAGGTATTTAGGTATCATAGGAAATCAAAGGGTTTAGATTCTGCAGGCGAAGATCTATGCTGAATAAACCGAAAATTAACAACAATACACAAAATGCTGAACTTAGATATATTGAGGTTAGACCTTCGTCTAGATTCTGGCCTGGGTTGCGCTAACATCTCACCCTTGGATGTCCTCTGGTAGAGACAAGGGACAACTCTAATGTCTAAGTCTAGTAGCCCATTAAATGAAGCATCAGAATGAAGAGAAAGAGTTGTCCGACATTTTACATGCGTCGTTTGCGTTGTTTACAATTGTAACATTAATCATGAATTCATTTCTAGACATTTTAATTAAAAAGGGTCACTATCCTTGTTAAATGAAATTAGCCATCAAATAATTAACCTTTGCTTTGAAACTGAAGTGAACCTCTTGCTTTGTATTTATCTTCGAAATGGTTCAGAATGAGGAAGAAAACTTTTATCATGTCAGGAATCCTTTTGGACAGAATGCACTATCAGTCAAGCATGAAAAGCTACATTAGTATATAACAATTAGGTGTACATTTTAGTTTACTCTACGCATCTTTTCTTTAGAAATATGCTCGGCTTTGAATATTCATTGACATTTTATGTACAATAGGTACTATATGTAAACCGTCAAAAATTATTTTATTTTAGGATATTGAATTTACATATAAATTACTGTAATTCAAATGATTCAAGTAATTCATACGTACCTACTGTTTTGAAAGAACGTTTGCTTATGTACTATGTGTATTGACAATACTAAAACGACGACACATTTATAGTACGCATGCAGCACACCATGCGTGCATGTAAATACTAGCTATGATATCAAGGTAAGTGTGTAGAGGTATAATACCAATGCAAATAAACAATGAAAGCCAATTCTGTAGTTTGAAATATTTTTTTCTTTCAAAACTGACATTTTCATAGATTATTTCATTTGAAATTGGCAGTGAATCACTTGAGGTATTAGAGCAATACACAAACCTCTTGACAAAAGCAAACACATACACGTTATGTAGTAATGGCATTCCATACTCCATATCAAAGGTTAGATAACAAATATTTCTAACCTCAATATCCACCTTTTACGAATAATACCTCTTAATCCAAAATTATTAAGGCTTAGACTAAATTCTTAAAAGTTCTTAAGCCGTCTACGTCTACTTGGTATGAGTGTAGTAAGTTAGTAAGTAATGTGTGCGTCACGTAAGCTGTATTAGCATCTCTGCTGTGTATTCTCGGGTGGGTAACATGATAGAAAGGTGAAGGAATATGAAGGTGGAAAACATTATATCCTTTTTGTCGCATCTATAAATAAATATTCATTGGAAAATGTAATAGCGTCGCATCGTAAGTACTTGTTAATAATAATTGTGCAAAGTACCTAATAAATATCGAGTTACAGTTGAATATGTCCGACAGTGAGGATCAAATTAACTCTCAAGTAGGTATATCAATTTTCATCGCAATCGAGAATCGCGACCCACATTTACACGTATATCGTATCACGTAACTGACTAGGTATGTATGCCCATGGCCTATGCACGCGAATGCATGTATCGTATTACTTTCATTCATTACCAATAATATTGCCATTATATAGCAATAAATTTTATCTTCAAATAGTATACAATACGATAATACCATGCGCATACATAGATGTGCTTACTTTTATGACATATTTAATACAGCTTACTATTTTGTGTGTTGTGCACTTTAATATGGGAATAAATGTTTTATGTGCGCTACCTAATAGAGTCAAGTCAAGAGTCTTTTCCGTTCTTCCTAGTTACTTGATGCAATGGTGTTAGTACATAATGACTGTCACAGTCACCCAGTCGACCCAGCAGCCTAAGCAGCACAAGTTACAGTAAAAGGCAGTGATCTTCTGTTCTTTCAATGTCTTAGGAATGAACTGAATGTGTATCATGAACTAGACAATATACATGCACTTACGAAGGTACGAATGCCTGGTGCAGGAAATGAAGCATAGGCACTCACCGTGGCGCCATATAATCCTGTGTTTTAATATAGAATTAAATTATAGCATATTTACTTCAAATACCTAACCAATTAACATTGATATCTTTGGAATTCCATTAGGTTTTATGTCTTTTAAATAAGCTAGGACTATGACGCTAGTATGTTGGATGGATACAAAGTTTTGCTTTGTCAGATCCATATACACCATGTCTCATAAACATTTGCCCCTTTACTTACTGCTTAGTACTGAAATAGCATTGACGCTTGATAAGTTGGCGTTGGTCGAAATCATTAGTATATCAGTATAGTATTTTAAGGGAAAATTATCTAAACCGCACTGAAATCTCAGTTGAGTCTTTTTATTTAAAAAAGCTTTGCGTAAATAAATTTATTATATATGCTTACAATTTTGACGTACGATTTCAAGAGATCAATAGTAAATTTATTATTCTGTCTTGGTACATCAAAAGACCGTTAATAAATATTTTGCCACCGGAAGGTATTAAAATAACAATGATTATGATGCCTATCCTACGCCTTTATAAAAGAATGAAAAATTAGTTATTCTACTCAAAGAATATTAAAAAACAATAGTAAACCAATTCTGTACGATACCAAAAGACTGTATAATTAACTAATTCTGTCCATAGGCCACATGATGTATAAAACCCAATATATAGATTTATTTTGCCAATCTATCTATAATCAGGATATCTGAAACTAATCTAATGCCCATACGTTGCAAAAACTCAAAATTTGTTCTACTCATTATGTTGCAAAAAATCAATAATATTCTGCTCATAAATTGCAAAATGTCATAAATAAATATAGTTTGCCCACAGAAAATCAAAAGCAACAAAATTATTCTACCCATAAGATCCGAAAGCCAATATTTTACCCATATCTACATTGTAAAAAACAATTAATGTTTTGCCCATACTTTGTAAAAAGCTATAAAAAACGATAAATGCTTTGCAAGAATATATTTTTAAATTTATTGTAATTATATATTGCATAAACCAATTGTAAATTCATTTTTCCTATACCTTTTAAAAATTCAATGTCAAATTTCTTCTTGAAATTTTTGATCCTTTAAAATATATTTTCTTCAAGCAATGTCAAAAAATTACATAAAATTCATCATTTAGCTTCCTATTTAGGACAAAAGTTTTTTTTAAACTATCAAACACAATGGGTTGGTTTGCTAAAGGAGTCAAAAGTCATAACTGGAAATCATGCTTGTGTCATACTAACAATAATTGTATGTGATGTGTTAAACGACTGATGCTGTCAATGCATGCCGCGAAGTAGAAGTGATAAAAGCATAATGAGCATAATAATAATATTATTATGTAAGTTCTTTGAGGCATCATAATTCATACTTTATAATTCTACGTAGTTCCATTCCATCGGTAGCATGCATGATATAAAAGTGGCGGTCAGACTAAAAGGCCAGCAGCACCACCCGCCCCACCCCGAAAAACCTAACCTAATTTTTCATAATCTAACCTAAACTGATGGATGGGGCCGGGTGGGGCCGGTAGGGTGGATGGGGCCTTTTAGTCTGGCCAATAAAAGTGGTGCTAAAAGTGGCCTTACACCTTAATCTCTGTCTACCATACTAATATTCCTTTTTTTCAACTGCTAGGAGCATCGTATCTTTCCCAAAATTACATTAGAAGTAGTGAGATTGTAGTAGTGGTGCTATAGCGGGCGAAAGAATGAAAATACAAGACGCTTATTGGCTGCCATTCCATTTGATATGATTTGTCTTTTCATTGAAGGCGGAGCTCTCGATTTCAGAATTGATAGGGGTTAAAAATAACTTTAGTTATACTAAGATGATGATATTAAAATATGACATAACTGATTTATTCAGATTTTCTGAGAGGGATGTCTCTCGTAATGCATAAATAAATCATATGGACATAATACCACGTAGTAAGATATTACATACGTCGTTCGTAGGGATAATGAAACTCGGTCGTAGAATTTTCTTTCTTAACTAAACATTATTATATGCAAAATCATTTTTTAATAGAACATATGGCTAAAATGGCCCATTTTAAAAACGTTGTCTAGAATTATTTTTAAAATTCACTGCATTATAACTATGATGTTATATTTTAGCGTATCACGCTTGATTTTCGATTAACAGATAATTATAATTATAACATTTAGAAATGACTGAAGTTTGGACTAACTTAAACACGTTATGAATGTCAAACTGATTTGCTATAAATTTTGCCTACTACCTATCGTTTACATTTAATGCGAACATTGTGAATCACCCTATAGTAGTAGCATCCCTAAGCAAGCGCGATGTGTCATTAGTATGCATGTCTAACTTTAGAGATGGGCATGTCTAAAATTGTCCCGTATTCATGAAGTTGAAGTACAGGGATAGCGAATACTTACATGCACCTAAGAAACGTATTGCAATAAGTGCTATGTTGACAACAGGCTAACAGGTTGACAATTTGTTGTCTCAGTATGTGGTCAGCAGTCCTGTCTTATAAAACCCAAATGTTGAACAAAATTAGGCACTATCAATAAATTTCAAAAACAAAATTATATTAAATGGTATTTTTTATGTATGTTTATGTATGTATCTATTACCAAACGGAAAACTCAAAATTACGGCCATGAATATGGCTCAACTTGCACGAATTAAATATTAGGGACATTTGGTTTCGCATTTTAAAGCTTTTGAGTATATTTTTTTGTAGCCTTAATTATGCTTTTTATCTCAAGGAGATATATTTTAATTTGATAAAATTTTGCAATTTAAAACATTGATTACAAAATAATTATATTTTTAAGAACTAAATGTAATTATTTCATGGATTTTCATGGCAGTTGTAATTTGTGCCATTCGTGGTGTTATATACTAGCACACTGTGCCGGGCCCAGGTCCTCAGATTAAATACACAAGTCATGTTAAGAAGGTTAGCAAAGAAGGAAATGCACACATGATATTTCTGTAATTCATAACTTGGTAACTGTATAATGTCAAAAATATTAAATAATGTACGCTTTTAAACAGAGAGGAAGCAAAATGGCATCAGCACTATTTAAAAAAAACTGAAATTTTAAACTGTTTAAATTTCTAAATTAAAATTTTAAGTTATGAAAATTAAACAGTAAAAATTGCTTAGCCACGCTGGTGGGACCGGCTTACCCGCCGCCGTTTCCAAATCGCCATGCTGGTGGTGCTCTGATTAATAGCATACATAGGTACATATTTTATGAATAAGAACGGATACAAATACAAAGTATAGTAAAACCCGAACAGTCAAAACAGAATTATAATGTGTGCTGCGTATACATAGTTTTAAATACATATAACTCATGTGTAGAACAGAAAGGCTTAAATGTTGTTTAGAAATGACAGTATTGAGTACGGACGAAACGAAAGATATAGACTCTGGGTAGTAGTATGAGTGAGTACGATTTTGAATGATCAAAATGTAGTAACTATGTATGGTGATGGTGTATTAGTAGCTTGGTATTCCAACCAATGCAATGTAGTACATGTACCAAGAAGGTTTGGAACTTTGCATTTGTTGGTATGCTTGCCCAGGTTGTTAGTTTGGCTTTTACATCGGTAGTATATGGAGGGGATTGTGCATGGTACTAATAATATTAAGGTGGAGGGAACTTGGATTCTCAATTTAAGTACTTTTTAACATTATTTAGTCTTAAAGGGCAGTCTTAAAAATGTTATTTCACAAAATAATAAATTCGGTGTTTGAAAATATATGAAGGATCCCGTGACACGCTTGTCAAAAGATAGAAAGGGTATTAGATAAAAACGGTTCCAGTTTCAGGGATTATTTAATAAGTAGTAGAGTAGCATCAAATTAACGGAGGGGGGATGTAGAAACCTGGAAATATGTTTTCCGTGATCTGTGCATGGTCCTGAAAGAAAAAGAGGCGCTATAGAGTCACACGGCCAGGATTGTATATGTATTAGAGGCGGAATGAATGTATGTGTAGTAGTATGTTAAGTTTGTATATTATAAATATAGATGTGTGTGGTGTAGTTAGTTAGTTAGGTAGAGTGATGTACCTGAGGTAGTAGTTAGTTTAGTGGTGTAATACACGGCGGCAGTAGTACCTAGTAGTCTATTTGTATATACTGGTGACTATAATAGTAAAATGCAATATTATAGAGTAGCGGACATGTGGCACTGATAGTAGGCAGAGCTGGTGAAATATACGGAGGGAGTGGAATGGGGACTGGCGGTCGGAGGGAGGCTCATCTGCCAGACTCGGGGAAATCCTCAATGCGCACATCCAAATCTCAAACCCAGAGCTCTCTCCAATGCTCTTTTCTGATACTCTCAAACCCCTGCTTTTTTGGATAATTTTACATTGTAACTGGCGAACGGAAATTTTTGGGGGGATGAAATTTGGGAATCCTAATGTCACCGATGAAAGAGTAATTAAAATGTTTCTAAATAATTTTTGAAAAATTGTTTAGTTGTAGTAAATTTGGACCAATCCGGTGAAGAGTTGGTTCCTTGCCGCGCCATCAGCAACCGCTTTGAAACAAAAGCCAAGCAGCAGCCGCTCTTTCAGATCGGAGAAGCAGCTCAGTTCACAATTCAGCGTTGACAGAGAATCATCTTTTAACCTCCGTACATTTCATCCGACATTGTTGATCAAGCACGCTTGTGACAACTACTAAGCTTCAAAATGAGTTCCAACAACGATAAATCCGAAGTTGCCGTAGAAAAGGTCGCCGAAAATAACGACAAGGCTGACGCAAAAGCAGAGGTTAAGGGTACCAAGAGGGTCGCAGAGGTAAGTTTTTCTTTACCGGCATTTTTAATTGCTGATTACTTTGATTGCATATTAATTAATTCCTATATGAAAAAGTGACATTTTGTATTATGTACTAGGCTCAATTATCACAGTAGGCTAAAGTGGATTTTGGTTTAGTGCGTCTTTAAAAATCAATTTCATTTTAATAGTGTTGGCGCCAAAACAGTAATCTTCAATTGTCAGTTGTTACTTTGTTACTTACCGGTTTTATTTATTCATGTCATCATCTTCAATTGTTGACATGTGGGTTTGTTGACAAGTATTGATTCTCCAATTGTTTTTCTAATTTTAGCCAGGGAAAATGTTTTCTTGCTCTATAGTCTCAAATGTGATTACTACTACTACACTACTATCTGTATATTCCTGGGAATTTTATTTGGTTGCTAGTAAGCGGTATATACATACAGTCATGTACTAGTATATGATTGTGTGTACTACATGGTGCTACAGATAGTGTGCAGTAAATACATTATCACAGCAATGAATTCTTTTTCCCAGGCAATACTGGCTAAACTATTAACTAGTCACAATTACGTACCGTTTATAAATATATTTAATATTCTTTTCCATGTAAAAAGTTATTGTACTTTATTTGTTTACAGTAAGCATCCAGAAATAACAAAGGTACCTATATGTTGACATTGATGAAATTGTTATGAATCAATAATGTTGATTTACATGTGATGATTGAATATTATGTGTCAAAAAGATCTTGTTGAATGGATGTAATGGATTTGTTTAATTTTTTGAAGGGAAGTGATTTAGAAGTTTAAGACAAATGTCATGTACCTCCATCTGACAAGCTATTGACAATGAAGAGCTGTCTCGGCGGTGCATTTGAGATATTTTTGGAGGGCCGTGTTGATTTGTACAATACTAGGGAATACCGGTCGCCTCAAATATCCGGTGAGGTGACATAATGAAGTGAAGAGGGAATATAAGGAAACAAATGCAGGATTTAAGAGCATTATCAATTACATCCATTGATTTGGCTCAGTCAGGGAGCTCGAGCAGGAGCGTAGGAAAGCAATATTGGAGTGTAAACGATTTGAGTCAGTTAACGTAAGCAGTGAGGCTATGTATTTGTGTTCTGCTATTATTACTGATTTTACTAAAAGTATTTCTTATAGTTCTTATTACTTACTAAAACTTACTACCCACTTAAGCACATTCATATGTAGCATTAGCATCACAAAGATATGACTTTCTTCTGTCTTCTCTCTTGTCCTGTTTAACTTAACAGGCTGTATATACTTTAGCCGTATAAATTCGTAACTTATTTTCTGAGTGAGGCTAGATGTGGTAATAGCAATTGTGGCATTCTCGTCTTGTCGGCAGTCGGCTCAGTTCGGCTATTGAGGTTTTCCATGGTTTACGTTATATTGTATAACTCTTGGGTAGGATTGGATGGGACGATTGGGAGTTGGGTAGTTATTGCATAGCATTGCTACACCGCACCGGTCCAAACGGAAAGATGACTACCGTCGAAATCACTCTCTGAGCAGTTACAGATGGCTCTGACCGTGCTCAACGTCCAAGTGAATGAACTTGTTTTTTAGTTTTGGAAACTATCGTTTGGCTTGGCCGGGGGGACGTAGGCCAACCAAGCCAAGCTCACTTGACGTTCCTCTCCTGCCTAGGCATTTGTGCCTTACGCCTTGCGACCAGAGATTCACTTTTACTCTTTGCCTCATATTATATACTAGGTAGTATGGGTTAGAGGAGTGAGTGAGTGGTGTACTCCAAGGTAGTAGTTTGGGCCCAATACTATTACTGTGTGTATGGGTACCTATATAGGCATCCTTTTTCTATGTAGCAGTTGTAGGTAGTCCGGAAAATTGACTTACGTTACAGTTTGCAGCTTGAGTAGACTATAATATAGTGTAAGGAGTCCGTGCCATGGAATTGGAGTTGGCGCTGGCTTGTTGTATAGCAGTATGGGTACCTATTATGTAGTAGTAGTAGCTTTGGTGGAGGAGAGAGAATAGTAGAGAGACAGTTTGGTATGAGTATAAGTATTCACAGATGAAACGGGTAAGGCAAGGCGGGGTATGGGCCGTTGTCTCTGAGTTTCTCACATAAGTACACCCTGTATGTATGCTAGGCTACTCTATAATACCTTAATGTGCTGCTACCCTGTCTCTTACCTACATAACGTAGCTTTTTCAGCCGTCCCAACCAAAAGCTGAAACAAGTCTCTATCATATTATAAGTATTTTGAGTGTGAGTGACTACTCCGGTGGCTGGTGAATTGGCGTGTGCTTTGACTTGACTCACAGGCATAGCAAATCCTGTAGCATACACTCACTTTATTATTATATAATAGAATTTACATGTAGCCAGAGAGAGAGAACTTATCTTCTATGTACATAGGATTACTAAATACGTGGTAGCAATGGCATTCATAGACCATGATACATATACGATATTTATATTATTTTGGAGCACGGGATACTTTCTCTGAAAAAGCATTACCTCTCTCGCTTATTATATAGAAGGGTTTGTTTAGCCCTTGTAAATTTTTAGATTTATTTTTTTATTTCCATTTACTCCTCTGAATCTGTAGGAACAAAATATGATCCATTTGGTATGCGTATGAAATAGATTAGGAATTCTATAATAATATTATGTAGCATAGCCATGCATTAGTTTTCATGAGTTACGCTGTGCTGAGTGAGACCTGAGGTTAAAGCTCCTCTCCAATCACCATCATCTCCCATTGGACGAGCCATCTAACCCAACCAGCATTACTTTCCCATCCTCTGTGTACCTTTAGGATATTAGGATGCCTTTTGTAATGCATAAACAAGTATTTCTATTTCTTTCCTGTTCACGATCACCAAATGCAGTCAGTCAGTGTCTGCTCTCCACTCACAAAACTATCTAGATAGGTATGCATATTTTTACCTATTTATCCTAGGCTCTTCTCCTATCCTACTTAGCATTAATACTCGTCCCTCGCTCTCCTCTCTGATAATAGAATTAACATTGTTATTCTTTAATAGGTCCATATTTCTGTTACCTCTATCCCGACCCAGCAAGGACTACCTTGCATGCCTTCCCTCCTCTATTTCTATGCTTTTATCTATCTACGCTATTCCATGAATTTTTACTCAAATTGTCAGGGTAGACTAAGACAAGCACTTACAGAAATCATGGCTGCTCCTTGCATTAAAATAGTCCAACGTTCTACTCAATTATAAACTTTCATTGAAATGGGAACTTGTTAAAGTGTACTACGTAAGTACGTATGTATGTATGTATGTATTTCCATCACTGCATTATCTCAGAAGAGTTAGACTTAGCTTGGAGTTAGCTTACAAGAAAGGTGGAAGCCATGTCAGAAAACGCACACCAACACCACACCGGTACCAATACCAACTTATGGCATAAGAAACGCACAAGTCTTATGCGTTTCTCTATGGTCGTTATCTATTTCTAAGCGTCTCTTTTCCATGTTGTGTAGAAAAATATAAATGACCGGTTAAAATAAATGTACGTGTATATCCTAATAATAATGGTGAGATTGGAAGAACCCTCTTTTCAAACGTTGAGGCAGTTGGTTGAAATACAGTTGAAAACCTTTTCTGCCTCCAAAGACTGTTTCGATACTCTGAAATGGTCTAGTGCCTCACTGAAGCCGGTCTTTTCGCCGGTTGACTTTTCTTATCATGACTAACAAAACAGCCTTTTTTGATTTACTTTTGAAATATTGCATATTTGATGTTATATTATTACTTTGTTGGGTTATCATTTCAGTAAATAACAGCCCATGCACTTAATAACGGACGTTTTATATTACTTTCGTAACTATGTTTCAATGGCGCCGCCGTGCGATGAGCTTATTGGAGTGAAGCTTGATACTCTTGTGCTGTCTCTGCTATGTCATGACACCTGACGCTGCTTTTGTTTCACGTATTACTTTATACAGAAGACACTCAAGAATTTGTTATGTGTACGCTGAGCTTTGCTATCTAATTTTTTTTACATGTGTCAGGGTTTAGAATTTTGGACTGTTAAAATATTCACAAGTATTTTATTTTTGTTTTATTGTAAATAATGTATGCACTTTACAATGTATATTATGAATGTTTTTTTCGTACCGCACTATTATTTTCTGTATAAAAGCGCGATCTTTTTATCATCTTTGTAAGGTTTATCAAGAGTATCAAGCAGGTGAATGGACGCAAAATATGTTAAAATCAGTTGGCTGTTAGATTATTCATACATTTGAATAGGTTAGTCATATAGTTCGGGAAAAGAAACGTAATGATATGATTTTGGTGGGAAATGCCGGCTTTTTCTTCTCGTTTGTATGCCCTTGAGATTGTAAAGTATTTTTGTGCTATTGATACACTTAACATGAAGTGATTAGTACATATAGGCCTAGGAATGAATCCGTGTTTGGTTTCCACTTATCATTAATTGTGTTTACCTTTTTATTGAAAGAGTGAGAAATCAGAAAGTCGGAGCAGGGAACTTGAACATTATTAGAATAATTCTCGGCGTTAGTTAGTTTGGCATTTTGTGTGTGGCTGACGTGGTAGCAAATGCAATTGTAATGCTCTATGGGCAGAACGGATGGGAGCCAGCACACGGATGCAGTATAAAATATTATGAAGCTTAAGATATGGTCTACAAACACAACAGAGTCTAATGTATTAGGTAATAACCCAGTATTGCGTTGCTGAAGCGGCAACGAGCATCGTAAGTTGTAACCCACGCCTTCGTGCTGTTCCTGTTGTCTCCTTCAATGAAAACCTTAGGGGTTGTTGGGATTTTGTTGCTTCGTTTTCGTAGCCCAAACATGAACACTCAATTTCAATCTGCTGTAGACAGCCGAACGAAACTCTGACTATGCTCTGCTCTGTGTATATCGTATAGAATATTCGGTGAGCAGCGTAGTCAATTTTGACTCTCTGTGGTAACTAAAGAAGTTTATACAATGTCTAAGGTTTATTTTATGCCATGCCTGAGCTTAGTATTCCTATTCGCCAGTTCCCATTCCCATTGGTTTTTTACCCGTCGTCGTTTGGCTATGATGATATGAATGTAGGTAGCTATCATCCTAATGTACTACAATGTTTGCTCTCAGATTGTGCCTTTTACTTATTGGAAATGGGTTTCGTTTTGCATGTGCCGTACAGGATCCCCAACGATTAGGGCCATATATGTATGAACTTTGTTAATGGTGCAGGGAAAGAAACGTAATCTGAAAAGGATTAGCTTTTATGTTAATTTATAGCTACCTATTTTCAATAAAGCAATATAGTGGTTAAATAAAGAAAGTATTTTTAGGGGATTCCAATTTTATTGAAGCGTCATCTTGTTGGCATCATTATTGATCTTGGGAATCGGAAAAAGCCGACTGAAGCGTCGGCACCGGCAGTATAAATTCTCTTATAGTATATAGTAGTAGCCTTGTTTGTATCGACCGGCAGTAGCGCTAACTTAAGTGTAGGAGTGAGGAGATAGGCTAGGACAACCGGCAAAATGTATTCCCAATGCATTCTTAGTCGCCTTATTTCCGTCTTCAATTAAACTACACTATCTCTCTGGTCTTTACCAAGTGGATAGCCTAGGAAATAATACTAACTTGCTATGAATGCATTAAATATGAAAATAATACCTAGTTAAATGAGAGAAGCTATTTTCATAGCCAGCGGAATGTAATTACAATTAAATTTTTATGATGATAATGAAAATCCAATGATTTTTATATGTATCATTGATGAATATCTTGGATGGGTTTGTTATAACCTTTTTTATGTTTCAGTTGGTATCGAATACGTATTACTTAATGTCACTTTTTATGGGATGCAATTGTAATTTGACTTATTTGAATTGTTAGTTACAACGTGTTTGTTTTTTTCTTTGCAGGATAAGGGAGATGACCTGAAGAAAGCAAAGAGAGAAGAAAACGGCGAAGAGGAGGAAGTTGAAGATGACGACGAAGATGTTGAGGGTGAGGAGGAGGAGGAAGAAGAAGATATTCCGGAAGGAGAAGGTACGTTAATTCGGATGAATATATATATATATATATGTATTGAGATATAATATGTAGTATGTAGTATTGAGCTAATGATAAACAGATTTTGGTAGTGGTCGTAATATTAGAGTTGTGTTTGTAATTATAAATGTGTTTTTAATTGAACAGAAGAGGAAGAAGAAGAAGGGGAAGGAGATGGCGAGGGGGAAGGAGATGATGATGAAGAGGACGCGTAAAATCGTCTAAAACTATCGTCGAGTGAATGTCAATTAATGTACGAAAAAGGAAAGTTTATAAAAAATACAGAAAAGCAAAAAAACTTCGGCGCTCCCTCTGTTTGAATCCAACAAAGACTCTTTTGAGGGATAGTACCTACAAAACCTTTATACACATAATAAGTAATAATTATATTTTCCGAAATAATGAGGTGTGACAATTACTATTAGTTCATTAGGGTAAACAAGTGTAAGGCAGGTTGGTTCATTCATGAATGATTTGTTCATTTAACTGTCAAGTAAATTGTTATATTACAAATAAGTAATAATAATTAATACTTATTATCCTATATAATAGTCATATAAGCTGGATCTGTACTCAATAGTATGGTTAGGTTACAAGTAACTTTTGTCAGTTATTCCTCTCTTGTCATTGTATGCTATCTCTGTTCTACAATGTATTAAGTCGTACGTGTAATCTACGCACATGTCCTGCAGAAGGCTTTTAGTTTGTCTAAACCCCATACACTTTCTTGTCTATCGTTTTTGCTTGAGTACCTTGGATGAACATGTCATTTCTCTGCTCTTCCATTAAGATCCCTGCCTCGCTTGTTTTCTGCGAACTAAACGTTCTGTCTCATTTCACAACAACGGATTAAGTTGTTCTTCTCTTATTCACACCTAAAGCGTGCACGACTTTATTTTTCTGATACAGAAATAAAGTGGTGCTAAGTAATTGTTTAATTTGTTACTTTTTATGGTTTTAACAATGTTTCATGATGTACCCTCTAATTTTATTAAAGTCGATTATGTCATTAAATAGTTAAAAACTGATTGTTTCATAAATTTTTACGACTCTTGGTCCTGCTTCTTCAATCCCAACCTGGACGACCATCAAATAATAATAATATTAATGATAATAATAATGATATTAATAAGTTTTCTTGAATCTTAGGAAATGTCAGGACAAGTGCAGAGACTCAATCTGTACGGTAATAAAAAATTGGTTCAACTTTTGGTGATAGCTGAGTCAGTTCTCGCTCGGTATTTAATAGTGTGGATGAGAGCAGAATTGTTGGATGGAGCAAACGATGGTTGAGTCGGTGAAATGAATTGTAATTTGTAATTCACTTCATCCTATACGTACATGTAACATTGTTTCTAGTGGTTAAAGTAGTATATTATTATGCTTCTCACTCAACCTCGTCGTATTCGTACAACCATTCAGGTTTCAAGAGTAATAAACTATTATGGTGGATTATTGATACCTTTGGTGATCAATGATGTTAGACTCAGAAATGTGTGTAGGTATGTGTGTGTGTCTTCAGTTGGAGCATGTATTGTCATGTACGTAACACATGTTGAAAGGTTTAGTTGTCTGTCTGTGGATAAATTTTTTTATACGAATTATCATTTAGTAGACTCAAGTCATGAATGTGTACGATTACTGTACTTGTACTATTATAAATAGTGAGTGATTGTTACTAATGTTTCACACTGGTACTTTAGTTAGGGTATGTTATTGTTTTTTATGTTTGATTGTCAGGTAAAATGTTTTGGTTACAACAATATCTATCGTTTCCTGTTTGATGTGTTGATTTTTTGCATTTGATTTTTCATTTTATAGTTGACGAATATCAGGATCATTCACAATTTCGTCATACATAACACTTGTACATTGTACGCTCTAAATTCAATCGTTCCAAGTACTTACTCGAAACTGTATGATATAATTGGCCGTACTTGATTCTATAAATGAATCCCATTTGGTATAAAGTTTACAAATAACAGGTGTTGTCATCAATGTTTCATTTATTTTATTACATACAAACGCACGCATCTTGATAGAGTTAATCCATGATTTTGATTTTATGACATACTGATCTAGTAAGTACATTTATTTTTTAACATGCAGGAACTAACTATATTGTCATACTTTTTTGTAATTTATATACTGCCATTTCTAATACCAATTATATTTGTATTGATCTATTCTTTGTTTTATGACCACTAATTTCAACAACTATATATGTGATATTGGCATCAATATTAGATTTTTCCATTCATGTCTAATTATCTAGGAAACTAATTTTTCAACACAGTAACCACACTTATACTTTACATTTAAGTATTTACTATTTACCTTTAATACTCTTTAAACTCTTTTTATTTCATCCGAAACAAGTACAAAATAACATTTGCATAAAAACTATCATAACATTAACCAATCGTTTTATTTTTTTAGTAGCATAGTAGCATCAATACACACTTTAAAAATATTTACAACGAAACAATATGCAGGGTTGCATTGCATACTGCATATATTCATCCATACATTGAAATCTGCAATTAGGAAGTAATACCATATCCTTGAGCAAAAAAACAAGGTCTTTGCGATATAATTCATATAATAAAAGTAGGTATTTGCACCTTGCACCGTTGCATCCACTTAAATGCCAAGGATTTCAACCTCATCCAATCACTACAATCGGTTAATTTCTACATTTTTGCCTTTAAAGGTTCATATCGCTAAATCTATTCATTCATAATGCAATAATATACCACATTGACACTGCATATCAGTCTAAAATAATGTAACCATATAGTTATCAAGTTTTCATTACTAAAGATAGAAATTACTACGTCTACGTTCATATCATATCGACAGATAGTAAAATTCATACTATGAATGTTATGAAAAATGATATGACTCTCGTGTTCCGAGCAGCAATTTGTGTCAATGTTATGAAAGATGATATTATGATTCCTTAATCTCGGCTGCTAATTACATTTCTGCAAGTGCATCTCCTACTCACATGACCACCATTGAGATTGTTCTTTTAAGCATCATGCTTTGCTGACCTACAATCTATGAGTTTAGCATCTTAAAACGTACTGCTCTCTCTCTATTAATTATTCTCAAGAATATTGGAAGACAAATGCATGCTTACAAGAGTTGCATGCATTAGTAAGAATATCTATCGCAGATCCGGTAGAATAAACATGCGTAATGAGAAGCACTTGTATTGCAATTTTTGCTATGGTACTGACGTAGTATAGTACATAGTGTTAATAGTTTTATGACGGTAGAATTGTGGCTTGAATTATAGAATGTATTTAATATTATGTGAGGTTATACTGTTTTATCTAGCAATGTGTTCGAATCTTGGGACTGGAAAAGATTATGGATAGCATTCGGCTTTTAGATGCCATAGTCATTCATGTCGGTTATCTCGTAGCGGTCTCAAATCCTATTTTGCTGTATGCTCCGTGCTCCCTCTTCTATAGGCAAGCTTGGTATATATTATTCAACTGAATTGTTTAGAGAAGTTCATGTCATAGTCAGTATGTGCAATAGCAATAGCTTTAGTAAATTCTACCCTATTATTAGGCCCAACTCTGGCCTGGGCGATCCATAAAATAAGTATGTACTCGTCGTTCACGTATTTCGTGTGTATTTTTCTATGAAATCTAAGACTGCCGTACATAATATCATACAAAAGTTAGAAAATCAGCGTTCATCGATATTTGGGAAGCCTTACACGATTCTAATCGATTTTGTCAGTATATTTTTACTCCCGGCTATGCAAAACATTCAAAAAGAATTAAAAATACAAAGTTCTTTATTCTTTATCTAAATTTTGAGATTTTCCTTTCTTATCCCTTTTACCTGTTTTGTGTGATTGGTCGTAAAATGCTAGTGGCTGTCGAAGAGTTATTTCTAACTTGGTGCGAATTTCATCTGAGAACACTAACGGGTGGAGGAGTTTGAGTTAAATGCATTTCATCAACAATTTAACAATTTTCTCTTTGTCTCGTTTTGATTGCTGATATTCTAATATAGTAGCCCAACGAAAAGCTTTCCCTGACTTATCCTCGCACAGTATGAATGAAATTGTATTTTTAGCCCTCGTAGAGGAATCTTTGGTCTTTTGATTTTTGCTCTCCGTCTCTCTTATCCTGAGTCAACATATTGCAGATATTGTCAGCATGATTCATTCCCCAATTGACAAATCTCCGAGTTTACTTTCTGATAATGAGACAAACAAGACGTAATGAAAAATGTGTACTAAACTACAAGTGTGTAGAGTGGCGAAATAAATTTTCTGATGATGTCTTGAGAGCTTCCTCGTGCAATTCTGCCTGAACATTTATCATTGACGTAAAAATATACAATATTGCCCATTACGTTGGACGATTAATTATATTAAATATAATAGAATGACCGTATTAGTAAAACGAATATTTATTGGTTGTAAATAGTTGAAATAATCTCAAAATAATTATAATTATTGTAAATGATTTAATAAACTGAAGTTATTAGAGATTTATTGATGCACATCTATGTCTATTTTCATGAATAATGCTTATAGGCACATACATAAGTACATAGTCATTTTTTGTTAACTTTGATTTTAGGTAGACCTTATTCAGAGGAACTTTAGTTACCCCTGTATGTTTGCCTGCCCGTTTGATCCTTAATTTGTGCACATGATTACTTTGGAGAGGATTAAGTTACAACATTCAAATTTTTTGTGTCATCAAGAGGTCAAAAGGACCATTGAGTTCGTAAATGGGCAAAATCAGACACATACCCTGACTGGGGGAGTGGTTTAAAAACTAAAAATCAATATAAATTCAGTTCTGTTCATCGTAAAAAATCGTTCGAAAGGTACAGCTATGTAGGTCAATGGTAGGCATCTTGTCCGCGTCAAATATTATTGGCCCATTTTCTAAATCCAAACTGTCTGTAGCAAAATTGCCGTAGTGTTACTAATACCTATATAATAGCATATTTTATAGTTATATGTATCAGATGCAGGGAAGAAGTGATTTTTATATCAAGGTCAAAGGTCATAAAAGGCATAACGTCCAATAAAGTTCAATCTTGGCTGGGGAACAAACTCAGGACCTACAAGTTGAAGGTAGAATATATATCCACATAACCACACTGCTTTGCACATGGGATAATGCTATTTAATTGCTTGTACAGAATTAAAGGTACTGTGAAGTTGTAAAGTTACCATGATTTTTATTTTTGAAAAACTCCCCTAACAAGGGGGTATGTCTGATTTTGCCCATCTTCGAACTTGGCATTTGTTTTGACCTTGGTTTTTATAAACCGAAAACCAAATTCAAAAATTTTAGTCCGGTCAAAAGTCAAAAGCGCACAAAATTAAAACAGAGAAATTGATAGATACGTAGATGGAACACGCGCTCTTCTATAAAGAAGGATTTCCAATCACTTCTTAATATTACCGGAAAGTTAGGCCCCCAATACAGGGGGCTGTCTAGTAAGGGTCAATGATAAATTCACTGTAGGTCACTACCTACCCAATACATGGAATTTTGTTGAAATCAAGTTTTACTCTTGAAATGCGAGCTCAGCTATGACACATGGTAAATGCTAATGGTGAACAATTTCATCGGCATGCATAATGTAATAACAGTCTCAGTGACAGAGATAGGCTCTGTGATGTGGGTGGATTATTTCATAATATTATGTGTGTTTATGTTTACTATAATGTAATGTAGTTTATTGTCAGTTTCCATATGTACATAGGCAATTACACTGACAACTTCAAAAAATGTCACAGATTGTTCACATGTTTACATATTCTTAAAGTTGGTTAATATTCTAATTTTTCAAAAATAATTATTTTAACGATAGGTTTTTCAAAAATGTCACAGATTGTTCACATGTTTACGTACTCTTAAAGTGGTTTAATATTCTAATTATTCATATATAATAAATT
>JABASH010001532.1:0-25455 GCA_019776445.1 Tomocerus maximus | reverse complement strand
ACGTACTGATTCAGTATCGTGTATACTGATGAGCCTGAGTTGACTATAAAGCTGTACTTTACTTTACTTTACTTTACTTTACTTTACTTTGAACCCCGAAGGAGAAGTAAAAATTGGACTGCAGTGTGTCTATATCGACATTCCATTCAGCATTAATGAAGATGAAGACATCTGAAGCTGACAATTTTCAAAATTTCAAAAACAGTAAACCATTGACAATACACATCTTATGGTCATCCTAAAAGATTGTATCGTTTTATATTTAGTTGTTTTGTTATAAAGAAAGATGGTTTGTTGTGGAGCCTACTACGTACATGCACACACAGACCACAAGCAGTTTAGTAAGTATAAAAGACAGTCAAGTCAATTGAAGCATGTTATCACATAATATTATACTAGCCGTTAACCCATGGTAGCAATCAAAAGATTCATACCACAAAACTAGTGTAAAACCTTATTTTTTTAAGAATCTTAGTGCATTTTGTACTGTTTAATTTTTGAGATGTAAAATAATTCTATATATAGTTTATTGAATACTTATTCTTAAATAGTATACCTTTTGTAGTTATAGAAATTTTGAGAGTTTACACGTTTACAGGAGAGTAGACAAAAATAAAATCCATAAAGAGCTTCCTAGAATTAGGAATACACAGGAGAAAATGTGCTGCTTTAGCTAAAATTCCCTAAAACATTAATGTCCTTTCGAAACATAATAAATGAGTTTTACAAATTCGTTTGCAAATTACTTTCTTGGAATTGTACTCGTAAAATTTTGTAAATTTTTATTTAGAGTCTTATTAATTTTGCTTTCAAAATGCTCACCTAGAATTATTTTTTGAAACTTTAATTGAAAGCGTAAATACAGAAGGTGAATCAAAATAAAATGGTAGAGATGAAACAACATGGGTTAAAGAAGGTTGGACGACATACGACGGGTACTAAGCGAATAGTATATAGAATACATGGAGTACATGTACACGGAGTGATAAATTTAATATCCAAAGGTTTTTCTTAAGTTTTTGCCTTAGCCCTGTGTATGTTATTATTCTGTGGAGTGTACAATGTTCTGTTTGTATGTATACAGAACTGGTAGGTTAAAGTTTGCTATAAAACGTTTCCCAATTATGTTAAAGTATGTAGTATAGCTCGACTATGGTTTTCCTCTCGGCCATCTTACCTGGCCAAGGTGTAATTACATGCCCGTGGTTGTCAAAGCCTATGTTGCCAACACTGAACCCTTTGTCCAACATTCCACAGGGGGACCGGTTTCAAAGCATTAGGCTCGCCTGCTTCTTTCAGATACTCTGGCTTCTATGGAAAGTGTGCCTTGCGGGGACCTTCTTTCTGTACCTTTCCTTGGATTCGTTTTACTATGTCCTATAAGTTCACCTAACTACATTCTAGCAACAACACAACTTGCCATCCTTCCCTGTGTATTGTCCCACTCTGCCAGGCTCTTTGGATGGAATACTCCTTCGCCAACTCTGTAGCAACAGATAAACCTTTTCCTTACAGTTTAATTATATTATTCTATCTCTACGTACTTACAAAAGACACAACAATGTATACATACCAACTTAGGTAACTAACTTTGCTCTAAGTAGGTGCATAATGTATAATACTATCCTCATATATGTAGTAACCAAACAGACCAAGCTACTACGCATTGATAAGTACACACTGCATACCTAGCTTTGTTCCTTTATATCATTTACATCATCCGACGATATTATAAGTACTAAGTACATCTTATTCCTTACGAACGGTACGAGGAGTGCGTATCCGTTGCATTGCTCTTATGTTTCTATAAATCTATCCTCCTACTGTATGTCTAACTGCAGGGAGATAGATACCTTCTACTTTAATATCATGCTCTCAACCACATTCTACTGCATTGATTTTTTCCTTCCTATTCCATTAAAAAACCCTGTACATAATCAAGGGTCGTGCGTCAGCAGCTCTACAAAGCCCGCCTTCAAAATATAACTAATTTTAAGCTACAGAATGATACTCGGTTGGAAATCACTAACTATTTCCATTAGCACACCAAAAGTTTTTTCTCATTAAGCTGCTCAGCAACTAAAAATATTATCTTTCCATGAGTTTCTAAAATGTTGTCTGTGTGACATTGAAACTTGAAATATGATTTTTAAAATCTCGGGGACAACTGACTATAGTGACATGAATGGAACGATCATCTATAATCGTATGTCATGTAGGTAAATATGTACATTTGTCACGTACTAAAAACATCCAAGCTATGCGCAAGTCGCAAGCAGAATTTCATGCCAGTGTCGCATTCAAAGAAGTCTCGTGAAAGAAAATGACTCTGTACAACATCATTTGAGTTTAGAAATCTTCCACTGTTTGACCGAGTAACAATAATATTTCTAATGGCCATTTTTCGTTCAAGTCTTACCTTGAGATTACTTACCGTTTCATTTTACTAGATAAACTAGTGAAGTTTATCTAAATAACTTTGAGTTGATTTTGGAAATTAAAATTTGTCCACAAGATTGATGTATGGCATGGATTCTACCTTAGCTAGGCCAATCCATTTAGGCCAAAGTGGAAAATCAATTTAGGCCAAAAATTAAAACAGGGCAATTAACTTAGTCCAAAAAAGCGGACACACAGGCCATAGGTTTATTGTCACAGGAATTAGTCATAGTATGGTATATTGGTAATGATTAAAAGTGCATATAAGTAATTACGCAGAAATGAAATTAAATGAATGAAAAAAAGCTACAAACAACGCTTAAGGCTTTTGCATACGTCTCTTCCTTCTTATCTGGCAACAAACATTAAACTAAAGGACTAAACCTATGCGTCCGCTTTTTTGGCCCAAGCCAATTCACCTATTTTATTTTTTGGCCTAAGTTGATTTTCCACTTTGGCCTAAATGGATTGGCCCAGCTGAGTGTACACCATGGCATATAATCCATCCCAACTCATAAATGAGATAATACTTTTCAGTTTATTATTCAATAGAGCTAAAATTGTTCATTTTATCGTAGGCAGATACCAAATAAAAGTAAAAAAAGTGCCGTCGTTATTTTCGGATATTATATAATTTATAATTTGCGGATAGTATTGTCATTGTCATCGGGATATAGAAATAGTTCATTATTACATACAGATAACCTCATTATGTCATTATACAGTGTCATAGGGCACAATTACAGAGCACCGTTTACTCACTTAGAACGATACAATTTTGGATATCCTCAACCCAATATTGTTGGACATCGAAAAATACTGGGAAATGGGATGCCAAAAGTGAGAAATAGTTGAAAATAGGTGTCGCTATCTTGCGGATTTTGAGTTTCTTACTCGATTTTTCTATTTACCATTTTCCCACCCATTTGGCCTTTCTGTATCCTACTTTTCCTACTTGGACATTCTTTCATTCCCACTCGAAACAATGTTTAGACCACATCATAATAGTGGAGTTTTGGCCTGGAGCACTGCGCTCTGTTAAAACGCATTATAATGTAATATGCTGGGCTCAGGAAATTGTGCTAGATTATAACGCGTTCTATTACCGTCCTCAGAAATGAATATTTTGCACTTGCTTCCAATAAAATATTTGAGTCAGACGCTGTTTAAAATTATCACACAAACTTATTTTATTCTAAGAACTGTTTAGACATGATATAATTATCTTAAACTTTCTTTGTACATATGCTCAAATTACTATATTATTACTGAAATTTTCGTTTTATTGTGAATAAAAGGAGCAATTTGCAAGAAATAGGCAACCTTTTGCATAGGTACTCGTAATTAAAAAAATTCAGAATCATGACATTATTCTTTATATCTTTGTTGTCGATCAATGCTATCAGTAGTTTATTTAAATTTATTTAGTGTATTTATCAATTAAGAAACTTCTGTAATATTGTTTGAAAACGATGTAATCGTGTAACGTCTTGATGATGATGATCGGCCGTACCAATCTTGATGAAAGATTTTTATTGAAATAAAATTTTATGTGTACATGTACATTAAGTCACTGCACAACGCCAGTCTGAGCTCGAAAATAACACATTTCAGCTGCTTCATAAGCCCATGTCTGGGCTAAAAGGTATCATATTTATGTTAATGCAAAATTATATTACGCTTTTACCATAGCTTAATCTCGTATTAGATATTAGATACGACTTAGAAGATGTTGCAAATAATCCTACACCTGCAGACCTACTGCAGTGCATTTAGTTTGTCCGATAACTCTAAGGAGTTTATAAGTACAAAATACGCATACGTGAAAAGTGTTCTTCAATTATTGGGATTTTGCACATTTCCTTGCACAGTAGTACTTTTAGGTCATCATGCCAATATACCTGATAAAATCAATGATTTCAACTATACATGTAATTGGTTTATTATGTATTTTTTAATTCCTAGCAAAAATAAATATGTAGTTATGTACATAATACTAATGAATGCTCACACATGCATTTGACGACCCACCAGGCATCCATAGTAGATGGACCAAGTCTGTGAAAAAAGGAGGAGTTTATACATAATCTGATCAAGTCTTTACCGGACAAAGTATGTATAATTAGCAATTTTTGTCACAATAAAATTAGTAGCATAATTGCGCATGCACATTACAGGAGTATAGTATATAATATGCCTACACTTAAGTGTTTTTCTTATTCGCATTTCAACAAAATTATTTCATGTCGAGGAGTATTGAAAGAATTAAAAAGCACAGTGTACCAAAAGTTTGTACATTTATTTAGTAAAACCTTTGTTTTCATACTACATTATGAACACTGCTCCTAATACTCATGAATTATGCTGGAATTAGCATCAACACCGTTTTATTAGCAGTATTACATTGTAGATATTTCACAACGACTATTTTTTAACATGAAAGGGAATTATGTAACAAAGATTTAAATTAGGTTGCCAGCTAATCACGGCAGATATCACTAAATCAGTCACCACAGCCACAGTCTAGTGCCGGCTAGTACCAACTGCCAAGTATAACTTTCCATGGTTTTTCAGTCTCAGTTCTATAGTATGAAGTTTAACAGTATGTTGCCTATACATCAATTCACTTTGTTTTTCTTATGCTTTCTTGACTTTTTATATTTTTAATTCATTTTCACTCAGGCGAAATTGAATATTGGAGTTTTTATGGCAAATACCACTATGATATTGATTTCTTTGTTTCCATTCCAAAATCGTTTATAAGGATATAGTAATCAAAAGGCGTCCTTGCCCTAACGTTTCAAATAGCCAACTTAAGCACACTTAATAAATATGGCTAAATTTTGATGTGAATCTGTTTCCATTGCGTTGAAATTAAAGTCCAGCTATGCAGTTTTTCTAATTTTTTTTATTATTATCATATTTCTAAGAGTATATATGATTTTCATTTTCATAATCCATCCCATTTCAAAAATATGAATGGTGAGAATTAGATAAAAAGCAAAAGAAAATGTAATGTATATGATTGAACATTTAACGTAAACCATTTTAGGCGTTGCCAATTCAAACCTATTCATCCCAGCCAGACACGGAAATTCATTTCATATTTCAACGGATTTTTCTTAAAAAATGAACAAATGATTACGACCTTTAGTATAGTTCGAACTTATAACAAGTCTGACCCTTCAGGACAGTTTTCCTAAAATGTTGGGGACTCGTAAGTTAAAATGGATATGGTCTTGGTTAAAACTTGGTCGAGTGAAAATCATGGAAAAACCAGAGTAGGAAAACTCATGTAATTCTACAGGGAGGGGTATCGCTGGTGTAATATTATTTATAAAGGTGAGGCTAAATACAAGTGGCAAATTTTTATTCTAATTATCGCATGACAAGATAATACGTACACTCAGTGCCACTATAGAAATATTAGCAGGTGTAAGGAAAATTATGTAGCACAAAATTTTGACATTCATCTAGTAGACTTTGTGCTCGTAATAAAAATGTCTTGCTACAGTATCAGCTCCATGACAACATGAATATAATTACTTATCTAATGTACGTCAAATTCATATACATTATTATATTTACACGAACAAACATGTAGAGAGAGTAAAAGTATTTGAGGAAAATAAGGATCTATGTATGAAGAACTGTATTTATTTATGAAATACTATGCAGAAACTTTGGACAGCATATGCTACTTATAATAATGTATTAAATACTATAAAGGAAAAGTCGTAGTACCTATGCACATGCCTTGATTCCTGAAGCTTTTTATATAGAATAATACAGCCATACAGGTACCAAAATACTACAGTACTGGATGTTATTGTATGGTTGCTATTACAAGATGTGCAGAATATATGGCCATTATAAAGTGGTATACTAATGTAAAGAATGCAGGCAAAGAAAGACCGCAAAAATTTCACTATTCTTGTATTTCCATGTTATTATCCTTTAATTATACAGTCTCTCGCCAAAGGGAATGCAACGAGTACGAGAACGAGAGACAGAATAACGAAGCATTGCATGGATAAAGACCTTGATTGCCTTCAAAAGATTTCGCAGATTATTACTACTTTACTTAGGTATTACCATGAGGCTTTATGTTACATATAATTAGAACTTGAAACCGTAGAATGTAAACTACTCTAAGTAACCAAACAATGGAATCTTAAGTCTAGCTATACCAGGACTCTCTGTTCATTACCATTACCCACTTGCCTATCTTTGTATCTGTATTTATTTAACAAACTGAGACACTCCTCTTGCTCTTCTATCCAGCTTTGTCATGTCATCATGGAAATACACACGTAACTTTTTGATGATGTTAGCACGTCCATCTGGCATTTCTATGTCAGGGCTAGGTACTATTGGAAATACGATGATTTAGTTTTCTGTTTGAAGTATTTGCAGTGTTCAGGTACCTGTGTATTTATTAGCAGTTATTACAACTTTCAATTGTATTCTGCCCAGTTCCAGTCGTAACATTATTCAAATGAAGTCGCCATCTCCGAAATCAAAGGCCAGCGAAAGTAGCTAAACCAAAACACAATGATAAGGAACATCGAAAACTTAATGCATCTGCTCAGCCAAACTTACAATTAATGCTAAGAGAAAATCTATAATCTTGTCTCGAGAACATAACAAATTCCTCTTGAATAAAATCCAATTCTCTGCTCTGTATTTGTTTGAGTAGTCTTATCAAAGAAAATGATGCCAAAGAAATAAACAACTGGCATGCCAGAATATAATTTGCAGCGATATATATTATTATCTACTAATCTAGAAAGAACAATGTACAAACAAATCTAAATAATATTCATGAATCAGTTTTTTACAGCGAAATTATACTTAAAACAATTTTCAAATAAAGTGTCTGGACTCTGGACCATTTGAGAAGACTTCTATTCCGATTGGTATAAAATAAAAGTAATCTTCAAGGGTATTCGAGCTACAAATTATTGCCTTCCTGAATATAAATAGGTAGTTGTGTCTTGATTTGAACAATAGTTATATTAATTTCCATTATAAACTAAATAATTGAACAACTTAAACAGAAATAGACTAACCTTAAGATTTATTATGGCGTAATAGGATATTTTATTGCTTTGTTTATGCTTTATCTATTTATGCTTAAAATAGAGCAGCCAGCTATTTGATTTTGTAAAGCAGTGATTCGCTAAATATTTTAAAGTAAGAATTCCTCTTGCACATTTTGTATAACATGAGATTCAGTATTTCTGTCGATTGCAACATAGGCAATACTCACCTACGTGTCTGTATCATTTATTCTCCCATATTATTTGCAGCTAATTGTATTTTGCCCTTTTTATCGTTAGATATGCGAAAAAATGGACGGTTGAAAGAATACATTATTTGAGATGTGAGGTTTGATTTTCTGTAAGTCTGATAAGATTTATTATGCGTTGGGCATTATGTTTATGTGTTACATGATGTATTTGGTAAGAAATGTTGAGATATTGTATGCAATGTGCATACTAATAATTATTGTAATAGGTATATTAGAGTACGAACAGTATGAAGTACGAACGAAATAATGCAATATGCAACAGATAATAATAGGCAACTGCCACAGGGTGAAGCATCGACTGAAAAGTTTATTGCGGCAGAGAAGGTTGGATTAGATTCGCCACAATTGCTCTGTTCCGGGAAACCAGGAGCATTACAACTGCTAATCATCCTACTGCTTCTCATAAAATATGATTAATAAATAAATAGCTTTATTTTGATGATAAAGAATGAAAGCCATTTCTCAGAATCCCTTTTCAAGTTTACTGCAGCACTTTATTGTTTCATTCTCTTTCGTTTTCTCTCACTCTTCAGTGTCTTCAATCTTCAATGAAAAATCAGTTGGATGATGTCGTTTCATTTTTGTACTATACTTAAACACATCATGCACGCAATAAATTTGATTATGATTGCTGACTAAATGAATAATACTCTGTATGAAAAATTGCATGCCAAAGGCTATAACATAGGCAGAAAAAATTGGCAAAAACTTGGGTTTTCACTTTACATTTATTTACATCAACTGTCAATTCATGATACCTCACGCTATTCCCTAGATACCAAGTAAAATCATTTAGGTACCTTTACCTAATACCTACACATACTACATTATGCATAACTGGGAACCATGATATCAATTAATACATTCAGCTGTATTTACTACCCGGTTAAATCTATAATTTCACAGGTGCATCGCAATCTTACATTTAAACGCTTCTTTGATAAATGTAAGGTGTATAATACATGTACCGATAGATATAATACTGGGGGTAATCATATATTCTAATTTCATTCGTAAGAAATAATTCGCATTTACTACAATGCCAAATTAAATGCCTTAAATACTTTCATGATACCTACTCCACAAAATAAGTATGTAAATTTAATACCATACGTATTACAAAGAGGTCAGTGTGATTATTTATGTCCCAGTCTGCCAAACTGAACTTAAACCATTGTAAACATGCTGGGATGAGATAAGCCCTGCGCCGGGTACCCGGGGAATGGAAGATTTTTAGCTCAGGAGTGAGACTCCCGGGAAATGGAAGATTATTTAGCTCAGGAATGATGCTCCCGAAAAATGGAAATTATTTATAGCTCCCGTGCTAGCGGGAAAAAAATTTCAGGCCTCCGGGAAATTTGGAAGATTTCGAATGCCCGGCTTTGCGACTATCACATCCATGGAAGGTCCTAAAAGTGACAGGGTGGTGCCGACTAAGCCTTCAAAAGCCTAGATTACAGTACGTTGAAGTAAATTTTTTTCGACCACAAATTCTGGAAACTTTGTTTTCTTTATTATTATTGCAATGGGTCCATCCGTCCGTAGGACGGGCCTATTACCAGAACCTACATAAAAATATTTAGTGCATATAGGAAAGTAGCTACCTTTTGCTTTAGCGGTTGTAAATAATAAGTCACTCATGTCTTGACTCATGACTACTCGTACGAGTCAGCTCAATAAAATGTCAGGAAGAAGTAATATACATGGAAGACAATGTTCAGTTGTGTTTCCTATTCAGCGTCAAGTGATGACAGTGTCGACATTTAATGAAAAAATGTATTTGCTTGGTTTTTGAATTTTGTTGTGGATAAAATAATTATAAAATAGATTCATGATAATGCGTATTACACCTGAATGTGTCTTACTTAGTTATTATATGACCAAAACGCTGATATGCTACGTATCAAGTTGAATTGAAACTAATTCGAAGGGGTTGATGAAAGAGCCGAGAGACATGTTGCATAAATATGAAGTCGGTACGTGTTGCATGTCGTTCACTAATGTTGTTTTGTATTACCATGAATCTTTACTATGAGTATCTTACGATAGTGGAATGAGAGCCACCTGATGCCCTCCGTCTTCTCCGTCCAAGTTTAATGCACATAGTAGTTTTGTCTGTCCTAATCTTTTAATAACAAGTCTCAAGATATAATATCCTGTTGTGTACCTGCACATAACTCTACAAACCTGGACCTGGCCTATTATGCTCGAATATACAGAATACATACAATATTCCATGATAGTTGTTCCAGTGAGAAGGCCAGCAGAAATATCCCTAAGAACATTGACTCATCTGTTATTATGTTTTACCTTCAAACGCTCTATCTATGGAATGAATATCGTAGAAAACTTACTAAATTAATTAGGTAGTCCGCTTGTTATCTGAACTGGATGGACCAGACTTAATAAGCTGGACTTTACAACAACCAGCATCTTAACATTAAGTGCATGGCACATGTAAAGTTGAACTAGTACATCCCGCCTAAACACTCAAAAGTCTCTAAAACTTTCACGCACAGTATTAGTGGAGCAAAAAATCCCATGCAGTGGTTTTAGACAAAAAACGCAAATTAATAATTGGCACAACATTTTTCATCCCTTTGCTTTCGTTTAGGGTTTAGAATCGATTGAACTATAATTGGCTTTATAGCACTCTTCATGTTTAAGTGGACACTCGCACTGCAGAACTTGGATCATTCAGCTTTTATCATTTTAATGGATGTGTTTGTCAGATACAAAAACAGACACGGTTTGGTGTGATGATTGGATATGGCCTAACAAAGTGATAATTGCATTAGAAATCTTTGTCCCCTGAAAACACGAAGCTTTAGCAACATTTATGTTAGTACTAAATGTCAAACCGTTCATTTCCATGCAAATATTTTGTATGTACATTTGCTATTACATCTTTTTATACGGTCCCATTCGTGAGACATGCCATTTAAGCATTTCAAAGTTGGGAGGCATTAGTCACACATCAATGCAGTGTAAGTATCTTTACAATGATGGTGTATCTTGAATTAAAAATTTGTATTTCTAGGAATCATATTTTTCTGGGAGCTAACAGGTTGGATTTAATTGGCTAAATCTAATTGTTACCAGTCATAATTTCGTTCATATTTGCATTTAGTACATTACCCATCCTAAACTACATGATATCTCGTATAGATAGTTGCCTCCTTTCACACATAATATTATTTATAAACATGAGTACTTAATAAATCAGTTTTGACAATTCATATATTGTACAGTTATTGTAATTAATTTTTGTACAAATGGTTAGTAAAACAATACAATGACATGTAAAAGTGAAGCCTCCATTATGGTAATGCATATAACTTGAGAAGAAGTTGTATTATGAAACTGCAGTTAAAGTGGAACTTCTCAGAACAATTATTGAGCATGAGTGTACGTGGAACATAAATATTATATTACTGCAACTAACACAATATTATGAATGTACATTTGAAAAATTACAATTCGTCTCATTTTAAGCATCGCACCATCTCGTATCTCATACGGCATGTTGTTCTGCCCTACATGTTACATGTCACATTAAAAAGTAATTTTATTACTCTTGGAAGGTTTTAAATGGCAAGTAGAGACACGACGATTCTATGTAAAGAAGTTTTAAATTATTAAAATGAATAATACCAGTTTTTAAAATGCGTACCAAGCATAGTCTTACTGTACGTATTGGACACAATACACTATAGCTATTGCAATCAATTTAAAAAAAGGTTGACTTTCTTCCACTATCCTCGTGTCTTCTGCAAGAGCTTTATAAATTGCTAGTATATACTACAATATAGATCATAATTAATGGTATTCTAATGTTTCATTCCACATTTATAAAAAATAAGACAACAGTTGCATGCGTCATTGGATTAAAAAAGTAAGACGATTTGTTTTAAAAATATTAAACCATTATGTCTTTATATTTATAGGGGGAATAGGCGATTTTGGGAAGATTTTTTCGGATTTTAAATAGGAGACAGAAAGAGGATAAATGAGATGTGCGTATAAAGATCTCAGGTTAAGTTAAGTTCACTTAGTGACTAATCCTTGTCAAACACAACAAATCCACTAAGAGAAATTAGCCGATTACATACATAGCCATAGTCATTAGCCGAGGAGAAGAAAGGTTTAGGTCGGTTGTGGTTTTGCAGCCTTTGACGGGAGTCGTCTCATCATCCGCCTGCAGTGATGTAATGCATTGCAGATTGTGAGAGATTAGTCGAACATCTAAATGGCATAATCCACTGGTGCAGATGAGAAGAGGCATTCCAATCCGACTGCATTCACTGGAGACAACCTTTCCTGATCTGTGATCTGGTGTAGGATAATTTGATATGATGGTGATGGAGCGCATTACAGAAGTACATGCATAAAAACATGAAACAGCTATTAAATTGAATTGACTTTGTCATGTTGCTGGGTCAGGTCTCGTCTCTACCTCCATAGGTCCACAACACTTTGCTGTGTACTCCACCACTAAATCTATTGACTAACGTGACGATGCATTACTTAGACCATCAACATGCATTTGTAAAGTAACATTTTATTTTTCAGATTTCGGTTTGCTTCAGTCAAGTGCCTACATATCTGCGCATACCTCTACCTGCTTAACATGCATACCTGTATTTGCATTTACTATGTCACTTATGTACTGACTAATATGTACTAACCAAATAAGAGTATATCATAATACGATCTTACTCTGTATGAGACACCTGTTATGTACCAGGATTTAAAATACATCTACGTCTACCTACTCGGTTTTAAGATTTCCTAACCTTTGTGTTGACATGAAGCATAGAATGTCGGCTGATATGTCAAGCACTAAGGCCATACATATTAAAAGCATTTGTATAGTGTCTTATGCAAAGAATTTAATCAAACGATAAGGTAAATAAGGTACTTAAGTAACGTCTATAGGGAAATAAAGTCATTTTCAAGTTCAGAGAACTGCATGTATTAGGAATAGGAAGCGTTTGGCTATGTCTTGGTGAATTATTAGTTGGTTGGATCCACAAATAAGTAACATACCAGCTGCGCTGTAGGAAAACAGATAAAAAATATTGTATGTGCAGTGGATAGTTGGTTCAGGTTCTTTAAAACAGTCAGTGATTTGATATTATGATGTGCTCTGTTTTATGTTGACTTGAATAACTGACTGAGAGATCTTGATTTGAGTTAGGATGATCTCTAGACTTGAAATCCAGTAAGGTATTTGCACTTGATTTCATTTCACGATGATTCCATGGTATTTCTTGCATCGGATTTTCAAGTCATTAAGTTACGTTATGTTATGTAGACGTTGTAAATGTTTACTAAATCTCTAATCAACTCTAGCAGAGAGAATAGATAAAATATTGTGTGCATGCACGTATTGATTAGGGATAACTTGTGCAGATACACACTATAAAGAAAGCCGATGAATTCAATCTGTCTTCATTGTAAACTAAATACAATGGGTCTCCATAGGATGACTATATTACAGCTATTACGCCATAATGTAAAATAACAAACAGAAAAATAAATATCAGCACAATAAACCAACTGCAATAAAATAATAGTACACACTGGCACTATAATACACAGCTTCAGGAATACCATAGCCTCGCAAATCCCGAGCCTCAGTCTCACAATATTTACTACAACTATCATTCTATTAGATATCTATCTAGTGCATCTCTGACATAATATATACTTTCGAAGAATAGTAAATAGTACAGTAGTTGCAGGTCCTTCTGGGTTGCCCTCTCAAGTCCAGGCTTAGGGACTCCTGGCAATCTCTGTGTTTTGATGAGATTAGGCTAAAGCGCACCTCCCGAAGAAATGGCTAGATACTCCCTGAGTTATAGTTTTGTGTTTATGGTTAGACAATACATAACTAACAGAAAGTAAGTAGATAATACGTGATAGATGAAAAAGCGATGGCATGCAATAATGCCAGCGAGCAAGAAATAAAATAGTTGAGTTTAGTTTGGTTGGATCGGATTGGATTAGCAGAACAGGTATATCATAACTGCATTCATTTCATTTGATTTCACAGTCCATCCATTGAATTATCGGAGAGTGTGATGGGATGACTGACTACATCAGCACTACTTCATCATATTATCATCATTATCATTATCTTCATCCATGCAGATTATCATTCCTTTATCAGACCTTGTCTTCTCTCGTCGAATGCCTTCCCTGGATTTGCGTTCTTCGGTCTGCCTTCTCGTCTAATGAGTCGTTTGCTTTGACTTGGACTCTCTGCCTCGCTCTCCACATCTTTGCACGGCTTTTCCTGACTCTCCTTCATTTTTACTGTTTCAAGTTGAACCGATGGACAAGAAGAGTCCAACCAAAACCTTGAGGAAAAACTAGACTCTCTGAGGTTGAGTCTGGGCGACCTGTGCACTTTGTAAATTGTTCCTCGCTCATCTCAACACACACACTCAGGTCAAATACCCATATCGCCCTCGTCTTATAGTCTATTATCCCTTTACATATAACATACTAAACTATATGCATCCCTTATCCCTCCTCCTCCAACCAATTCTTAAATATCTTATAATCTTTATTTTATTGTTACAGTATTTCGAATCTCTGACAACCAACTTTCATGCTGACCTTTAATTCACATGCAGTCGCCACCCCCGTACTCATCCCCCTTCATTTTATTTTGTCTCTCTTTACTATTTTCATGAGTTATTATCCCAAATTAATGCATGATATTAGTATAAGGATTGAAATATCGGGAAATGATACTACTCATTTAATGTACTAGTCTTAATACAGCAAAACCATGGATTTATGTAAGTACTACAACCAAATAGTCTTTAACATTCCTTGCTATTCTATGGCTACTTAGTAAATATTGCTTAGCATATTATGCAAAGTAAACACACTTTAAAAAAACGTAGACTGTGGGATTAAATTTATATCTGCATAATCAACTCGCATTATGTAAATCAAATTTTCAAAGTGCAAAAATTATGTTTGCAATTAAAAAGCTATTTTGGCACGATGCGAGTGAAATGTTGTATTAAATGCTTATAATGGCAGATTATTTGAGTTAAGTTTACAGCTACGCTTATCTACAATTCAAAATATTATCTTTTCTATTTATTATTTGAATTGTTTTCGTGGTGAAACAATAATGTTGAGCCAGGCAGAAGGGAGATATGCATCTGCATATAATCTGTACATAATAGATAGGTATAGATAGGTATGTCTTCTAATGAACCTTGCCTCTCGTCACTCTTCTTCTTTCACACTACATGAATATGCAGCCCTGTCTTGGTTTGCATTTCACGTTTGCAGTTTGACTCTCCTCTGACTTCCGATGCTCCTTACTTTAGCTTTGTTTTGTAGCATGTGGTCTTTAGCTTTGGTCTATCATCAAGTGAAACGGTGTGTTAACTTATTGCCTGGTAGGTTATTCAAGTCAAACTTTATCTATTGGCCGAAGAGAGGCCATAATGGAAGCAGTACTCTCGACTCAAGTGTATGCAACGTCCCCGTTATACAATTTATTCGCAAAAGGTATTTTATGATATGATTCTTGAATACACACAGACCTCGCTCATTTTTTCAAACTCAACCGTGATCATGAAATATGTGAAGTAATTATTTCAGTGGATGAACTGTTTGCTCAAGCAACTTTTCATGGGGAAAATAAACAAGCAAAGCTCTTTTTTTGAATTAGCAGTTGAATCTTATTACCTACTGCAGAGAATATTGAGTGTATATGAATCACAAGTTCACAAGTAACAGAAGGGACTACCAGTATAGCAACTCTCTTCTTAAACTGCAATAGCACATTTACAAACCATGCGTGCACATCCATCCACCTTCAGATGCTTTCACCTTTCGAGATTAGTCTATAATAGACATTCGGTGGGCATCAAGGGGATGTGTGTAGCAACCAGCCGCATGGAAAACAGCCGCCAGCAGTAAGGAAAATAGCTGCCAGCCGCTACGAAAATAGCCGCTAACCGCATAGAAAACACCCGGATTGAAAATAGCCGCCAGCCGCATGGAAAATAGCCGACAAAGCCGTATATGACCCCATCCCCAGCGAATAGCCGCCAGCATGCACAGTATTACGAGAATGTGAATTTATAGACGAATTCGGCAAAAAAATTTGCAGTAATACGAAAATGTCAATTGCTAGATGTATTTATCAAAAGCATTCGCAGTAACACGAAAATTCCATTCACAGTAATACGATAATGTGAATTTCCAGACGGATTTATCAAAAGCATTGGCAATAATTCGAAATGTCAATTCATAGATGGTTTATCAAAGGCATTCGCAGTCGAAAATGTGAATTTCTAGACGAATATATCAAAAGCATTCGCAGGAATACGAAAATGTCAATTTGTAGACGAATTTGACATATTTAAATATGTAGCAGTGTGCCGGGTAGCGGGTGGACGGTAGGCTGGCCGGTATACTGGTTCCTATCGGCTGCGCATAGGGGGTCATTTACGCCACTGGCGGCTATTTTCTATGCGGATGGCGACTGTTTTCCACTTCCAGATTCGGTGGTGTTTGTCACTCTTTGAGAATACAACATATCATTAAGTCATTATAAATATCTCAGTATTACATTATTTATTATTATACATTAGGATCACACTCAACCCTTTGACACTGACATGACTGCTTTAACAAAATCTTGATTGGCATAAAATCCAAAGTCTAGTTTAATGTACAATTAATCTCTTCTTATCTTGCATGAAACCATGAAACGTCTAACTATTATTTACTTTGACATTGAGATATACTGCATTAACGATAGCTTTGGCGTTTTTAGCTATTTATCTATTAGTAATGGCTGAGATGGTTTAGCTGAGCATGTAATTTAACACAATCAATGTCAAAAGATGCAAATAATATTCCTTTAGAACATTTTTAATAAAATTTAGAATTTTACTTACAATAGCTACCTCGAACAAATTGGTCAAACAATAGCATTAATATTGCATAATTTTATATCTTGTTAGCATAGAAATTATATAATTTTCTAAAAAACATATATTTTGGATTCATACGTTAAATTCTTTGAAAAATCAACGTGACCACATTGCTACTTAATAATCAGAGAGAATTGAGTGGAATATCGGAATTGTTGTTTCAGAAGTTCTGCCATACCATGTAGGGTATAATCTTCAATTTGGTTTAATTATTTGCTACTGGATATACAGGGTATGAACTTATTAACTAACAGTGTTCAATTTAAAATTTGAGTGAAGTTAGATAACTATAACTCGATTTGTATATAGTATAATTTGTGCATAAATGTCAATGGCCGCTATAAAATGAGCTATTGAGCATTTAATGTTGATGATGTTGTATCGTCTGGGCTGAGTAAAGTTGTAAATAACAAATTTCTTAGCTAACACTATTTGCATCAATGTTTTGCATATATTTTCTGATTGGTAAATCCCAATGAATTGGAACGTGAAATGACCGATGCATTAGTAAGAGTCAGTAGGAAAACAAAGCTCACGGTATACAAGTGATAAATCGAATCAGCCAACGTTCTACTCACTAATGAACGCAAGTAGTCATGTAAACCGGTATTAACTCTACACAATTCTGCATTTATTACATTCTTTCAGCATGATTGCTTGTGGTTTTCAAACTCTCTAATCCTTCAGCTGTATTCACAACTCTTACATTTTATGTATTTGTCTGCAGAAAGCCATGCGTAGTGTAAATAGATACAGAGGAAACATTTACATACCATGAGATAATTGCAATAGTAACATTCTGCAAAAAATGATTACAATTTGGTATTACAGGTAAATACTGGGATAGAACTACCTCTGGGTTATTTGGAAGCATCGACAAGCATTACTATCTCACGTACATACATATATAGCTAAAAAGGGATGTCTATACCTACACATGCCGCATTGGTAAAATTGGATTCCTCGTATATCGCCAAACATTCCGAATAAAACCCATTTCATACAACTTTACAATTATAGAGTATTCCCCTGAAGAAGCATGTAATGAATAAATACCTAAATATGTAAATCCCATCATACTGCTTCCAAGTTACAGTAAATTGAAAAATAAATTTCAGTGGAATGTGGGCATTTAGTATTATAGGATACATAAATAGTTGAATAAGTAGATAATTATAGACATTATCGACATTGAAACTAGCGAATGGAATTTATTGCGAAACGAAAGAAAATATTTCATTTTATCTGATGCTTCATCAACGCAACGGGAGATAATATTCTGAAACCACTAGCCCACATATGTTTTTTAAAGTAAGTAGCTATATCTATGCATTTAATCGGAGCAATTAAAAGGTAAATATTGAATGTGAGTCATGTTAAATTAATTTCAATGGGGGAATGTTGACTTTCGCAGATTTTAACACGCACATTGTTTTGCATTATTGAGAAAACACCTGAGTTGGTCAAGATTAAGTGACTAGATTATTTTATGTAGTATGTAACGTTAACATTATTACTGAATAAAAGTATGGCATGAAATGATCCAGGTAGGTTTTCGTATTTAATGCAGGCAAAAAGCGATTGTAGCAAATAATAATATAAGTAGTGCTAGTACATAAGCCTAGTAGAAGCATACGAGGGTACCAGTAAATACGTAATGAACATTTGTATTGTAGGTACAACAATTTAATGGGTATTAAGATAAGGCAGCAGCAGCAGATACTAGTGTAGCTATTATAGTTATAATAGTCTGCCGGCGTGAGTGAGTGAGTTATACAGAATATTTATCTGTATAGACAGGTATATGTTTGCATGTAAATATCGTATAGACACTTTATCCGTGTGGAAGGATCGTAATATGATGTGAATGATGGAATGCAACCTGAAAATGTGGTTGTTTCACGAAATGCATGCTTCCAACTTCTAATGTGCCTAAACTATTATGAATATTTTCCCTTTCTCCAACTAACTGCTATTTTTCTCAATGCTTTCTTGTTTCTTCGTACATATCTGCAAAAGTGTAGATAATTCAACGAGCCAGACTCATGACGACAAGACGAGACCAGTCCAGACATAACCATCTTATTATCCCCCATGGAATAGCAAAGAAGGGAACCCGAAAGCCGATAAGCAGAGCAAGTCAATCTCACGCACCACTCATTGTCAGTTGCCTATGCTCACACAGACAGGACAGGTAGACACAGGTGAGATACAAAAGAATCGCTTAGTAGCTGTGATAATGTTACCAGAATCTCCTAATGCAAGTGGGAGAAGATCACAAGAGCCCATCTTCTTCTAGATTAATAAATAAGCTATACTCAAATCAAAAGATTGTTATGCGAGCTCATAGTTTTGGGTTCAGCTCAGTTCAACGGAGGGAGACTCGTCTTCACCAAACACACTCCGCATACCTAAAGCCTCTCGCACACAATTTGCTACTTTGCAATCTCCATTATGTTACTTCTATGCATTCCCTTATCATTTTCCAATGCGACCTCATCCGTGCATTTGTCTTTCTGCTTTACATAATATCTCCTAGCTCTATCTCACCACAATCAATATACAATCGACCCTTCCTGCCCATACCAATTTCAATATCAGAATATATTCCGTTTACCTCGCCACATTTTATTGAATACCTGTTGCATTTTTAATAAGTACTCCTACTTAAATAATAAAGTACTTTATTACAGCATACTTTTCATTTAAGCACCCATCAAAACCCTGGCTTGTGAAATTCTCTACCGCATGTCGCCCCGTCATACTTACATTAAAAATATTTATCCCTTCAGTTTGTCACCATTTATTAAAAGAGCTCGTAATCATGAATCCTATTTGTATCCAGGATTTTTCAATATCATTTAATGTCATGTCTTTGTATGTGAACCATATATTTATTTATTCCAAACGTCAATAGGGGTGGGTCAAATTATTGTAATTTCATTAGCAATGTTAATTTTAAATAAAAATTGTTTCTAACTCTTCATTCTATTTCTGCATAATTATATAAACCATTGAAAGGCAATATAAGAAAGTTGCGATCCTGGTGCCAATAACTTTTGACCCTTGACCTCTAGCTTCCATTTACCTATTTAGAAGTGTTAAGGAGGCTGTCAGTTTTTTAATGAGCTAAATTAAAACTTTCTAGGATGAAAAGAACTGAAGCTACGTCGATTTTTAGGTTTTGACCCCCTCCCACAGTCAGGGGGAGTGACCGATTTTGCCCATTTTCAAACACAACCTTTGTTTTAACCCCAACACTAAGTATAGAAAATTTGAAGGAATTATTTGTATCCGTTCTAAAGTTATCTTGACCACAAGCAGTCGGACAGGCAGACTGTTACGAGTGATTGCATAAAGTCGGGAAGAATCGCAACTTAATAATAATTATGATGCTTTGATAAAGGAAACTAATACGGAATGCTTTAAAAATTCCTTCGTTTATGCTATCATTATAATTTCAGAATTAACCACATTTTAAGTCTTATAATAGTTCAAATCTAAATGCAATTAAGAGAATGTTAATTAATGTATTTAATTTTAAAGCCTAATATTTTTGAGTTTGAAATTACATGACTGTATTTGAGTATTTTAGGGAAGGTTTAAAATCTTTTAGGGTAGCGGGGTACGGATATAGTTTTAATACTCATTAAAATTTACTCGTTTGTTTGACAATTTAATGCAGTGACATGCGCCACTTAAAGAATTAAGAACATGGACTAGAAACGAATTTGAGTAAATGTAAAGTTGAACTGCGTAATTGCCATAAGAAATGTACATTAGAATGCTATTTTGATTCTGTGATATTAGATGATATTAAGTTTCAGAATCGACGGCCCTCCATACTGAAATTAAGCTCGTACACTCAACCAATCATATTCGGAAAGTCAAAAGTTGATTTATTTGTCAGTTGACAATATCGTTGACTAATGTATGCTTATTGTTAGTGGTAAGTTGAAGTTGATTTGCGTTTTGTCGAAATAGTATTTAATTACCATGGAGCAGTGTGACACTGGGAGGAAAGCCGTTTGACACAAAGAGTAACACCTCTAAAAGCATAATATTGTTGGTATTAACCGGCTATTGCCTACACACTGAGCAAACATTATTTTATATTGTATCCTTCAATTCCAATTATAAAGTAACATCTAATATTTTACAATATAGTGTTGGTCGTAATGGAGTTGGACTCTATAAGCTACACTTGAAATAATGGTGCAGGAATAGCAATTGGTAGTTGATAGGCAGGGAAGGGAACAAGTCTACATATCAATGGATTTTTTAAAATTCCTCGCGAAGAAGTAGGAGACGCTCATGAAGAGACCAAACCAGACCAGACGTCAATCCACCTGATGGGACACTCAATTCACATCCTGCAGGACAGGACAAGCATGAGGACAACAGGACAAGTAGACTCTGAACCCAACTGACGATGAACTGACGAGGAGACAAGACAAGAAAACATACTACTTGTTCTTAGTACAAGTCTAACTCCATTGTTCCGCAATAGGACGACGATAAGAGCAAGTGCGTATAAATAAAATCCATGTAAGTAAAGTAGTAAAACTGTAGAATCCAATGTTATGTCAAGATTTACTGGTATGTCTATGTCAATATCTGTTTTTTATAGCTGTCGTCCATGCTACATAATATTATGAGCACTCTGCCATCCCAGATCGGTTATCATATCTCATCAGACCATCATAACATTATCCCATGCAAAATCATGAACTCCACTAAACTCTGCATAATAAATGTCAAGCCAACACTATCAACAAACATGAACAATGGAGCATTTTACACGCCACATTCCTCCAAGTCACACGCGGATATCTTGCCACCTCCTGGCCCCTATCTGACTCTAGTGCAACTACCCTAACTCGCCTAGTTCCCCGAAGGCACGAAATCCTGTTAGTACCTACATACACCAATAGGGCGTGTCGATTGCTCAATTGTGGATTTGTGCTAATAAACCATTTTAAAGCCTCATAGCATCACTACAGAATGACGCTGGCAATTAATTATAATTAATTATTATTATAATTAATTATCATTATAACAGTAATTAGACACTGCTATAATGATTAATATTGGTGATGTATTAATAAAATGTTGGTAATAAAATTGGTGCCATTGCTGTGATACATATTATGGTGGTTAAAGACTAGGTAAACGACATTTTAAGTATGTATGAAACGTAAAACAAGGACACTGAGTTTTGTATTAGGTAACTCGTAAGTTTATTTCTGTTGCTGACTTGTAAAATTGAATTGCGTAGCGTAAAACATTACAATTACTGTAGATTATTATATTAATATAAAAGATATAATCACATAAGGGCGTAAATTCGTATCGCCTCAATATTACCTATTTGAAAATTAAATTATCCGCTTAATAAATTAGGGAGACATCATAAAAAGTGTAAATTAGCCATGAAAAATTGCTTAAAATCCACTTGGTAGAAACTATTTGGTATTAATATTATGATAATTCTATAATGTTGCTTTGATTCTACAAACTAAAACTTCTACATACTAGACTCGAATTCACTGGGCATTTAAAATAATGTAATTAGGGTTTTGCTCCACTCGTACCATTCAGGAAATTTGAATGTTCTTCGTTATGTAAATCCTTACTTATGTTCTTTGAATCTTCATACATTTTGTGACACGGATACAGAACTTCACAAGGTTCATCTTTTCCTGCCGATTCCTTCATGATGTCCAGTGTAGGCATCATACTTTCAGGAACAATTTTTGTCAGCATACTAAAGATGTAAATGAAAACAAATTATAGTTCATTAGTATTAAGGAAGATATCAGGACGAAGAACAGAAAATTCTAATCAGGGAAAGAGACTCGTAAGAAATATGCAAATCCGAAGTTGACTTACTTCAAAAAAGGCAAATATTCTGGTCGTTTGTGCACTATTTTTCCCATGTCGCACATCAATATGTTATCCCAGCAACTATACTGAAGAGCGTTTATCAGCATCCTAGTCATTTCCATCATGGTGTCATCCGAATCAGTTCCATCTGCCCTTCCATACCTTGCATTATTATTTCCTGACTTTGTCCCCGCAATGTCAGCCAGAAGTCCAAGTTTAAATGTTAACGCTGCTTTAACTGCCAACACGATGATTAGTAGAATGAACAACGCAACTCCTACGATGACGATAGGGACCAACAGGTCGCCTGGAATAAAATAAAAAAGTAACTCTTACTAATAAATCTATTACATTGTCACTGTTGTTACAATTGCGTGGCATTCATCAGAAACACTAGGAATATGAAAGTCACAACTATTACAAACATTGACAGTTTTAATCACCTGAATGTAGATAAATATAACAAAATGCTCAGTATAAAATGATTACCTTTAACTCCCCCCAAGGCACCCAAAGGAGTTACGGGTAAATACGGCCCTCCCCAGCCTGCAAAACCAGGAAACCCTCCAGGATATTCACCGATCCCAGGAACCCCAACTCCAGGACCCCCAATTCCAATTCCAGGGATTCCGTAACCAGCACCAGCTCCACCGCTGATATCTAAATTCAGACTTTTACCTAAACCAGGGAATAATCCGCCGGGAAATCCGCCGGGAAATCCACCGGGAAATCCACCAATTGCTGGGTTAACTGGTACTGAGTCAGCCATAGTGATTGGATTTCTATTGAGCTACATTAAAAATTAATTTTGCATATTAAAATATGAAGCAATTATTTATTTTATATTTTTGTCACAACTGCTTGTTTAAAAACTAACTGGAAAGGGTTTTATTACCAAAATTAGACTTACCTTTAATGAAGTTTGATGACTGAAGGATGTACACTAAGGGAATCGTCGGAGTAATTTTGTAGGAAAGTTGTGAAGGACTGTCCTGCAAAGAATGAAAAGGCAGAAAGAACAGAATAACGTCAGTTGCATTGCTTTTTATTGAATTGTTCTAGCGTCCCCACTAGACAGTCGAAGAGGGGAGACATTCCTTAGCCATAATTCAAATGTGTACTAATTACGCTGATAACTTCAGTCGTGTAGCTATTGCTGACACTGACAAAAGATTAATATAGTTAGTATGGTATTCATGGTCGAATATCATAGCTACCATTTGGGTTCCACGAAAGATTATTATAATTGAGACGGGAATGAATCCAACTAAGGGAACTGTCCATGTAGTACGTGGGCAGCCTTTTACTTACATTCATGAACACAGAATTCATGGTTTCAAATATTCAATAATGCTTCAATGCTTCATGTTTCACCTACCTACTCTAAATATACATGCCGTTTGTATAAATACATTTACCTTTACCGATGATTAAAATATAGAAAAGTCCACTCGTGATAATGAAACGATGGCAAAGCCCAATACATCTATAAATATTTTAGTTTAAAAATTCCTCTTCATATACATTGAACTATAGGTCCTTCGTTTCCAGCAGGAGAAATAAACGAAAGAACTGATATGCAAATTGAGAATTCTCTAATGTTATTACTTATCTATGGGTATCTTGGAGAAATAAATTCCTACTGTACAGAAAACTGAAATAACATCGTGTGTGTGTAATACGCTTTTATATATATGATGATGATGGGCATTTCACCAAGCAAAGTTTGGTTTGCTCTCCATTCATTTTTTGCCTTAATTTTTTCAACATAAGCAGCAGAACTCTCTTGGTGCGCTCATAAATAAATGCCATGGACCACAGAGAAAAGATTGGATTTTGAAAAATTCAGAACTCCTGAAGTAAAAGTGATGTTGAGGGCAAGGTCTTGAAAGAAACGTCCTCCCGAGCGATGTATTGTTTTGTGTGAGCACTGTTGGAGTTTTTCTCCATAAATTATTATACTCTCACTTGACACAGCGTCACACGCCACCGCTTTGTGTTATCTGGATATATGTATGTACATATTATTCTTCATATCCACATACTTCTCTTAATATGTGCATCGCTTTTCAGGAATAATATACACTAAATACTACAATAGTACATAATGTACATAAATATCATAGATATTACTACACAAATAATATTATAGCCACTATACAATAATTCATACAAAAGTATAAAGTATTCAGTACCAAAGAGCAACGTAGATTGTGGCACCACGTCACAATGGAATGTTTGTCTACCTTTTCAAAATAAGTTTCTTACACATACTATTTTCAGGGGGGATTTAACCATGTATTGTGATGTGTATTGTCATTGGGTTTGTTAAAGAGGATTTAGCTCTGTTAGCTTATTATTCTACAATAGTTAGTTACATTATGTATGGCATAGGTATATTATTTTTGTGCATTTAAACTTTATAGATTGAAACTTTAGCTTCCAGTTTTAACCGGGGGAAAATGTGATGAAATAATCGGATTTTAATTCCCAATAGTCTACATGTGTTGCTATATGTAAATATGTCTGGGCTCATAAAGAGTAGAATTTAAGTTTTAGTTGCCCTTCATTAGAAAACTTGAGTACTATTTTAATGCATGCCTAAAATATTTTCACCTTTTGCTGCAAGCTTTAACATTAAGACTATTTAAACTTTAGCTCGTTAATTATCTGAATTTACTAAAGCTGGACATACTTAATTATTACCCTTACCAAACACAAAGGAGCTCAAGGGAAATGTTAGTAAACTTTGCCTAAGAATTTGGACACGGGCCGATAAAAGAAATTGAACCAAAATTTAACCAGGCATAGATTAACCTTTTTGAAATGATATATATT
>JABASH010001531.1:0-25462 GCA_019776445.1 Tomocerus maximus | reverse complement strand
TTTGAAAATTAAACGTTCAAATTGTCACAATTTTTCATTTGGAATAAATTAAACACATAATTCCTAGTTAGATGTACTTTTCAGTTGATTCTGTAGTACGGTTACTGAAAAATAAGTAGTTTTTTAATTTGACCGTTTTGACCATTTTCACCGTTTTTGACCGGTGGGTCAATTTCCCAACACTGTTGTTTGTGTTACAATGTGCTACCTTGATGGCATTTCGAATTGCAAAGAACATTATTTTAGCAACCATATACAGATACGCTTATAAGGCATTTTCCTATTACACAGATATCTAACATATTTCTTTATATCTCCACATATTTTTCAAAATAAACTTTTGCTAATGGCCATTACTCCTACGCGGGCATCGTGTCCACACTTTGCTTTTTTACATACATGTTTTGGAATTGCGAAAAGTGTGTACCATTATTGTAAATGCCCGATTGTATTAACCAGGAAAATAATTATGGTACTTTGAATACAGAACAATAATATTTAAAATGAAATTTTAACTTTAATCAGATATCTATTTCCATGATCTGTTTGAGTATGGTTTACTTAGGCTTTTATTTAGTAGTACTATGGTATAATACACTTTACTTTAAATATGGATATTACGCCGTATATAGCCTATGGCGAATACATACAGCCTAGTACAGTCCACGTAATTTTTAGACCCGTCGATACATCGTTGACTGCCTTAGGCAGTCCAGTTTTACTTAGATATTTTGTAATATTATACAAACTGCCGAAGCCATATACATATGGGCGGACTGTGCAAATTACCTGCAATATATAAATGTTTGTTTATATCTCCATTGTAGCCTTGAATTTCCACTCGATCATGGAAAGATGCCTACTTCTAATTCTAGCGTTCGGCTCAATCAAAATGATGCATTGAGTTTCATACAAATATAAATGTCTTTAGTATAGCCAGATAATAGTGAGTAGTTACGGGTAGTCCAATCCTCATGTCAACAGCACACATGCACATAATGTACATTTCCAAGTTTTGTGCTGACTGCTGGAATATTCTACTGACTGGCGTGAGTTGTATTTCTGACTTTAGCAGGCAACTCAACACCAGATGAGATAAGATCATTACTCTTCTTATCTCGTCTAATAGATTCCCTCCCAACCACTTCCCCCTTTTCTTCTTTCCACCATTTCGTATTCTTATTTTTATCCAACGTGGTCGAATGCATTATTGGTATTCATGTATACAAATATTATTCCCAGTCTTAGTTTATACACACATTTATTCCATTTCGTTTAGTCTTTGCCAGCTACCTTTTATATCCTATTTGACGTACAAGACATCATGTCAGTTAATATAGCCGTTGAGGTACTCCTTAATACAGTCTTCTCTATCGTTTACTACTCACACTATATCCTTCATATGTTACGTAAGATTGCCAAATTAAGCATATCTATAAAATTGATGTTAACAAGATAGTTTTTTATTCACGCTTTCTAACACTGCAAAGCTACCTCAGTGATATTTAAAACACATTTATTTGTCAGTTCACTTTTTGGTTTTCATATATTTTATAATAAAATGCAATAAACATAGAATAAAAATGTTCAGATTTGTGTACTTTACATGTTCAGTTACTTTCACGCTAAATATATCTATCTTGCTATCTACACCACTACAATTACATTCAGGCAACTCAGACAATTTCGCGCAATCCTATGCACAACATAATAATGTTTATTGTATACTCAATTCACGGAAAGGTTACAGACAACCTGAAATAGTACCCAGAGTTACAACCAGTGTAAAAAAGTAATCTCATAGTTTTAAAGTATATTTAGCTTAAATCCTAAATACAATGTCATTGGTATGGATAAATTTTCATATCTCTTTTTTATTTTTGCACCAAATAAATGGTTGTAGAAGGTATTTCTTTGATTGCCTAGTTTTCCTAGGTGTACTTGTAGCGAAAGGTGGTTGGTCTAAATCGATCAGAGTTAAGCATCTGCATCCCAGATTTTTCAAGAAAATTACTCCTACGTTTGTCAAGCCTCTCTAATTTATAATGTTGACAATGGTCGTTATACTCAGCTTCAGATATTATTGATCCTTTCATTACTGATAGCGCACGCTTTCCAACACATTCTTTATTCAGTGCTGGACCCCACACTACACAGGCATATACTAACGTTGGTCTAATGTAGGTCTAATGTCAATGATCTACGAGGAACTGCGAAGACGGTAACATTTTGAATCTCAAGACGGATTTTCATTGGTCGAGTCATCTGCGATAAGACGGCATTCTATTGGCAAATTTGCTAACCTTAAAAGAGGTGTATACTTTTACAAGGGCAAAATTTGCAATTTTGCGAGTTTGCAACTCAGTTTCCCTACCATCTACAGTCACTTGGGACTACTTTGCACCTGTTTTTTCGGTTTTTGTGTTAATAACTTCCAGATATAGTTTTCAATGTGAATCAAGCAGGGGCTGCTTTGGCACCCAGAACTTTGCAATAGATGCCAATGTAACCCCTGCGCTGCGCATGTACTTAAATCCCAATGTAAACCCCTGAACATGGGCCAAAGTTGCCCCGGCTTACAATTTTCAACTTTTGAAAAATTGGCAAAGAATTAAAGTATTTGAACCCGCCGCCCCACTGAATTTCCTTCGCATTGACATTCTTTCTCTTTGGATGACATGGTCAATTTCTTCCCTGTCTCTCAGCTATAGACCATTGCTACATAGGTCTGAAAACTTTTCGAAATCTCGACTCTTAGCAAAAAATTTTTCAGTTGATAATGGTAACTGAAAAATTGAATATTATGTTTCATTATTATACAAAAACACTTTTTCTACTGAATACATATTTTTTGGATCACCTACATACTTTCGTTTGCTTTATAGAAATTTTTAGAACTTTTTTGAGTGTAGGATTGTACCCGAAAACCAAAGTAAGTGACTACCAATTTATACTAAAAATATTCTGAAGTATAAGGAAGATAGAGCAATAAATTTACCTAAAGAGAATAATATGTACTTATCTATACCTCGAACGGTATAAACAAAAATTAAAATGTGTATACCCCAACTATATATCCACAACATTTCGAATGTGGTTGTAGTGCACGTGCAATGTAATGGAAACTTTTTAATTTGTTATGTATTAATATGTGTTTATATATGTATATTAATATTAATATTTATATATATCATATATTAATTATAGCCTATTTTTTGGAATAGTGTCAAGATAAATATTGAAATGACTCCGTCGATAAAAGTTTTACACAGGTACCTTAAGTGAAGTCATTAGCTAAAATGGTAATAAAGTGAAATGTTAAATGTCACATGTTACAGTCTCATAAGGTGAAAGAAATCTTAAAAGTTTTTGTAGTATGCATAAGTTGTAGACAAAATGAGTAAGTTATTAACTTTTAGTGTAAAAATAGAGAGTTCATAGATCAATCTTAAAATGAAAACGATACCTGAGGTTTTTGATAGAAGTCAAAATAAAGTTAGGGAAGGTAGAGGAGGGAAAGGTAATGCAATTACGGAGACGGTTGTTTGAGAGGATGGAAATATGCGAATAGGTACCTATATAAAAAATTGGTATGCATGGTTTTAGCATTACGTGTGGTACAGAAGACTTATTAGAGGAGGAAATTTAACGACAGAGATAAATGATGGGTAGAATGCTTAAGGTATCTTGTCTGCAGTGTAGAGTATGGATAAGCCAGGTCGTTTTCAGCAGTATTGGATTGCGTGCAACTGAAGTGTAATAATACATACGTTTCATTTTGAATAATTGATTATCCACATGCTTATATTCTTGTGCAATGTATACATTTTTGCAAGTACAAATATCACTTACTAGTTTACTGTCGTTTCCATTTGCACAAGAGACACATTGTAAACAAAACTAAAGTGACGCAACTGAAATTTCCTGACCTACATTTCCTTTCGTGTCTTTTCAAATAAGCGTCTAAAGCAACTAAAGATTCTATTTGTATTGAAGATGTATGCATACACGGAAGAAAGTCTATGCTCTCTTCCTTTTTGTGCTAATCGTATAGCATTGAGCAAGGAGAAAGCTAACTTTCACTTTGCAAGATAAACTTTTCCGGACAGGACACAAACAAGTTATATTGCGTTACATAACTAAATACAAAATTGGATATATGGAGCCTGAGTCTGCATATCCTATTAGTATAGCCACTATTTATGTGCAACAATCCTAAATGGGTAATGTATGTTTTGTTTATGCTATGTAGTACAGGAATATATTACAGATAAGTAGGTATGTACTAGTTCAGGACTACATAGTCGTCTGTAAGTAGTTTCTCTCTCGACGCTCTCCCTATACCTTCTTTCAAATAAATCAACTTTTTAATCTGGTTTTTTAAACTCAATTTTTAGAGGCAGTGTTGTTCACGCAAAGTTCACGGGACAGTAACCCAAGGAAACGTAGTCGAGACATGCCAAAAGAAAAAGTACACATATTTACAGATACACTCAGACTGAAGAGCTCTGTAGTGTTGTTGTGCAGAACTGGAGAGGTAGAGAGCTACCTGCTACGCGTTAGTAAACATAGTAGTCTTATTATTACCCCTACTCTGTATTGCTACCTACATCTATGTATATGGAGAGTTGTCTAAATAACGAAAGAGAAAGAATGTAGGATATGCAGTATTTTTGCAGCTTAAATCGATTCGTGTCATGAATCTATGTTATGTATATTTCGTTTCCTTCTTCTTTCATCTTTTCTCATTCTTCTTGCAACCTCTGTGCCTCTCAATATATTTGCTTTTGCCCCGTGGAGCGGAGAAAGTTGCTAATACCTCTCTACTATCACATCCTTCCACCGGAAAATTCCCTTCAGACACAATGCTCTAGTTATACGGAGTTAGTTGAGTTGTAGACATTACCGTCCTTCTTTGGGCATGTCAGTACATAGTTCAGAGTACATACATACATGCGGACAAACAAGGAAGACACAACAGAAGGACCATATCTATCATCTGCCATATACGTATGAAATAGGTTTTATATGTAGCATACTCGAATAGATACCTACACAGACTTCCTATTAAGAAAAACGAAATGTAAGACTACTGATCTTCAGATGTGCTTATGTTTCCTACGCTATACATCATATTATACAGATTGCAACTCCATAGAGTACTCTATATAACTCTTTCCATCCGCTACTCTATGGACTCTGCGTAAACATACTCAAGATGCCCAAGTATGTACTACATACTACAACCTATTCAAACCTATTACGTATCAGGTACGGACATATGCTCCAACATTAGCTAAAGATAGTTACGTAGCTAGCTTGGGACACAAACTAACTCTAACTTGGAAACGAAGCTTGAAACCTAATCTTCCTTGCCTTATTGTCTTGTCTTCAGTTTGTTATTGCACTACCCACTTCTGCCAAATGTACAGACACTACCAACTTCTAATATAATATTACATCCATGTCCCATATACTTTCAAAGCCGCTCTTTAGCTACCTAAAATAATAATAGCTCTAACTATGTGGGTATTGCCTACACAATACAATGTACAATGTAAGCAAACTTAAGGAACGAACATCCCATTACCATTCAGCCAAAACAACCTTCTACGTGCTCAAAATAAAACACAAAATTATCCCACTCCCCTACCGCAGATATTTAATGCGCCTTGTTTCCAAATGCCTATTCAAAACCATTCTACATGTACATCCATTTTAATTACTTGCGTCCACATACTCCTAGTATGTCCATATTGCACCTTGATATAATATTGGCATTGTGTCTCAAGAACTGTTCTCATATTCTCATTTGTAATTATGCATGCTTTAGAAAACACCGATTTCTAATAGCAGTCAAAATCACGTACTTGTAACTATGTAAATTTTACCTTTGATCGTTTTTAATTATTGATAGTATTACTTTTATTTAAAAACTAAATAATTTGATACCTAATTAATTTATTATTATTTTGTGCATGAATCCAAATTTCTTAAGTTCTTTAGACTTCATCTAGGCAAAATACTTTTTATTCCTAAAATATGTATGAACATATTTATATGCTCCACTTAAAATATGTAAAATATGTTTAGAAAAGTGGGTGTTAAATGAAATACTTATAAAGCAGCGAAACGTCAGGACTGAATTCTCAAACAGCAAAAATATGTTTTTACCTAAATAGTATCACGGTTCTAATAAGTATGGAGACACTTTTTAATTTTTTGAAAACCCAACCCCGTTATTGTGACTGTGACAGTTTTCATATTGTAAACTTAATTTCTATATCTATTGGGCGAATAATATATATAATTGGTTTTCATATTGGGCGAATAATGTTAAATAATTTTTAAGGACTTGCACATGTAGAAACTATTAAATATATTGGCATATTTAATAAATTGAGGTTATTATTTTAGTCATGGAGACACAAGGAAAATATTATAATAAGATACCTCTGTGTCAGTAACATGACGGTACTACTATTTACTGTGTAAGCTTTCGTGTGTGATATTCTACTTAAGTATACCCCACTAAAGTAATTTAACGTAATTTATCAGAAGAAAATGGTATACCTAAGCCAAAATTGCTACAATCTTAACAATTGGAATGCGAGAGAACTTAGAAAAAATGATATCAAAGGAACTAGCTACGTGATGGTTAGGTCTAGTTTAACTTGCCATAGATTTGTTCGTACCTATTTAGTTAAAGTTGTAAGGAACTGCTGAATGACTGTTTCGTGTAATACTTGCGCTAGGAGAAAAATCAACGGAAATCATCTGAGATGTTTATATTTTCAGCGTTTTGGGTACCTACGCTGTTTCGTGTCAAACGCAACCCTAATGTCAAGTTGATAAGTAATTGAGCCAGTTCAAGTCGGAAACGGTCGATTTGCCGAAAAACACGCAACGCCAAACCAACTAACTTTTTCCGTTGATTACAAATTGCCACTGCGACTTTTATAACTGCCGATTTGCTATTAAACGTCCATTATTAAATTATCTAAAATGTGACAGAGTTATTTATCAAGAAATATTTATCTTTATAATCAATTTTCAAAGTGATGGGGATTATGGGAGGCAGCAAACAGTGTGTACAAAAATGAATATAAATGTTCCTACTACACGTATAGTGTCTGCTCTGGCTAAAAAATTGGAAAATAATATTAAAATTCATACAATAGAGACTTGAGATATTTTTATTGCATGTAAAGCTCAAAAAGAACTTTTGTAATTGCTAGTTCTTTTTTCCTATATTTTTGTAACCAATATCGATTTATCCACAAATTAATAGAACTATATAAATTAAATAGAGAATATCATCTGCTAAAATGGACCATAGGTCCAAATCTAACTACTAACTTCTGAATCGATATATTATAGGTATTCTTAAACTACTTTTCAGTAAGCAAATCAAATTGTGGAAAATGTTGTTATTACATATAAAAGTTATAGATGCACTGTGATGTGTCCTACAGTTAATTAATGATTTAAATGATATTATCAGCATTAAAAGTGTTCTGTAGTTGTAAAGGGGATTGAAAAGAGTCTTTTAACAAGTAAAGCAGTGCAATTATATATGACGCCTGTTTCAAGGAAGACATTCCAATTTATCTTTCCATTCGTTATCAAGTAGGTCTGTGAAATCTTTATTCGACGTAAAATGAAAAGAAAAGCTGGTTTAGCACCTCCGTGGAAATACATAACTGCAATAATATATGTAGTGTGCGGTTGTAGCCTCAAATAAGATTTTGTCACTAGTGTGAAAAGTGTGTAAAAGAGTGGTGAAGAGGTTTTGTGTGTGTAGTTATATTACATCAAGACCAATCCCATTGCCAATTTCTGTGGTTTGGCAACTGCAGCTCCCCATAGCCAATGTGTCTGTGCTCAAACGAGTTTTGCTATTAAATGACCGCCTTTGACTTTCCTTTGACTGAGGCTTATTGTTTGGGCTGAAGAGACAGAGAGTCATATAGGGACTCTGGTCGAGCGGTTGACTAGTTATAAGACTGATTGTAAAGAGAGCTGAATATAAGCGGTGGAAGTGGTAAAAGTTTGGAGAAAGCCAGTAGGTAGCCCAGAGAGAAGTATGAAAGAGAAGAATAAAACCAAAGTAAAATCATGTAAGCCAGACCATAAGTAAGCTAACAAGGGCAGAGCGTAAAGAAAGCTAGCCAAGTCAAACTAAGCAAAGCTAAACTCCAGTAAACGAAGTAGGGACATGTCCATGTATCCATAGTGTACATCCATCCATGTATCCACAGCATATATCCATGTACCATAGTATGCATATACATCCATCTCTTTATAAACTTTATATATACTTGGAGAGAAAGTCTCTTCAGTCCTAGTCATCCTAGAGAGTGCAAACCATTTGTAGAGGTTGAGAGAAGGAAAACAAAAGCTCTGTCCGTAGTAGTTAGTACTATATTAGGTGGTAGGTGCCTATAATATACTATTAGTAGGTATCAGAAGACATGCAGATAGAAAGGAGTATTTGACCATAAGGCCGACGCTGCCCTGCCACTCCGTGCCCGATGGACTTGGGAAAAGAGTGAGTGTGAGTTTTTTAGCCTCAGATGTTTAGATGATGTGCCATTAACGGAAACTAAGAGCTAGACAGAATTTCTTGGGAGTAGTCCCGGGAGAGCGTCCTGCTTCGCTGAATAGATCAAAGAAGAAAGGGAAGAAAGTCAAAATAAAATAGGATCTCACTCATGAAAGATTGGGTCAGTGGCTACGGCCAACATGCTAACAAGTCCAACTGAGGTACTTGCACGACAGACCACTGCTGCAGATGAATCTAGTCGAAAATAAGTGTCAGTCCCCAGCTTCTTAAGGCGTAACTAATTTTCACTCTGGGAGGATTGCCATTCAGTGACATCTTTTCAAAATCCTAAGCGAGGATTTAAAATTAAACCCAAAACGCCCTCCCACTTCCCTTCTGGCACAGACTACTATTGCTCTATACATTACCATTTGTTGTTTGTTTGTAGATAAGCACAGTAATAGGCTCTTTTTCTCTTCTGCATTCACAGACTTGTTCACTTGACTCATTTTGGCCTGCAGACACTCTCCTTGTGATGGCGAGTGTTTCTTTGAGTCCTGGTTACTTTGAATTCTTCCTTGTGTCTAACGAATGTTTATGCTATGTAGTCGTAAACTCAACACGAGTTAATTTACAGCTACTTCAATGTGATGTACGCTCTATTTCATAATTGTTGTTGACTTTACGACCAATATCCCTTATTTATGTAGCTTTACTTTTGTCTGTGTTATTAAGAGCACAAGGGAAGGAATGTTTATACTCTGGTAGTTAAATAAGTATGTAGGTGTGTTGAGCAACCAATGGTTAGGCCTCTTGTTTATTTTAGGTCGCCTCAATTATTTATCAACGCTCTGTATTAATCTTACTGATTTATGAGCTTTTTACTAGTTTATTGAAGTTGTCATGATTGACTGATTGCAAGCTGCCTGCTAGGGAATTGTGGTTTACAATGACATTTGCGAAGCACTGAAATGGAAATGATATTTGAATAACTTTGTGCATAAATGCCCTCTTCGCCATTTCACTATTTGCAAATGAAACTTTTGATGACAGCATTGCTCAGGCCTTTCATTCCAGTGAATTACGAGTTGCCAGCCTTGCAGCACTTGACAATAATGAAAAATTCTAAAACCTGGGGACTACCATGAACAATTCACTTCTGCATGTAACAAAGAAATTTAGACGGTTCACTGTCTGGAAAGTCAGTTTGTGAGTTCAGCTTGAATATGATCTAGAAAAAATTATGGATTCCCTGCAGAAGATATATTGCGATGGATAAACTTGTTTATGAGACCTGAGACGCATATTCATGCTCTAGCGCTTTATTTTGCAGAGACGTTGGAAATTGCAGATCTGAATAGAGTCTAATTATTTTATTCTACTAATAACAGTTGTTTTTCAAAGGATGTACTAAATTGGTATAGACAGTTGTATCTGCAAATCTTGTGATGGATGTAGTTTAAAGGAGATAGGGGAGTTGAAGGAATCTTTTTATTGACAGGAGTCTATTGTTGTCTTGGAATTGTAAATCAGGATAATAATACTCTAAGCTCATTGGATGGCGCCTGGTGATCATGAGCTAAAACGCATCTGATCGGAATGAGAGTTGATACATTTTTGTTGAGTGTTTGTTGGAACGAAACTAAAATATATATGTAGGTGCATTGGATCTCAGTCAGTGGATAACTGGATAAGGATAACGATGATGGTTTTGGAAGAGGGCCAAAACTCTTATTCCTGCTGATAGGATAGGTAGACATTTACCTCTCTACTTATACCTTGCATTTATATCATCTAATATGTGAATGTACATTCATAACGATATAGTGCATGTAAAGATGGAGATGCTGCACTCATCCTCAGATTGACTTTACCTCATTTACTGGAGATGTGTCTTCGTGTGTCTATGCATATATCTTTGACGACTAGAGACTACATCTCGACAAGTAGTGGTCCATGGACGCTGGATCGTAAGTGAAACGAGTTGCATTCATCACGGAGAGTGTGAAGGAAGTGAATTACCTAGACACACTCCTCATCGTATATGCACTGGCTAACGCACAAAACTGGATTGGGAGTCTAAGTACATTGAGGAGTGTCTCTTCGGAGGCGTATGTGATGAAGTGTATAGGTACGTAGAGTCCGTGACTAAACTAAACGTAGTGGAGACGAAAGAAAGGAATAAAATGGAAGGGAAACAGAGAATAAAGTGAAGACTCCTCACAAGAAGAACCCATAAACATTCTCATAAAATCCCTGTCATTTCCCTTAAATTGCCGAAATATTTTAATGCACTCCCACATGCCCCATCCCCCGTCCTGGAATAAGCCTCTCCGATATTACCTGATAAATGCCTAATACTCTTTTCAGGACCATCTGATAACTTTTCCAAAGAACAAAGTCACTGTGAGGCAACACCATTTGTATATTGCCATGCCACTTCTTGGATAGTATGTAGAAGGCTTCCGGCATTAAATTACATATTATACGACTCGGATTACTCATATATGATGGATATGTTAAGTGATGATATCTATAGCTACTACAAATAGATGTGCACTAAATAGGTACCTGTCTGCCTGCTGAGACTCCTCTAAGCTAAAGCAAACTATGAGAAAGACAAGGAGAAGAAGACAAGTCTAATGAGGTGCTTTGCCCCAAACATTCTTCTTATTTCTCTCTTCCTCTACTCAAACTGCACTAAACTCAAGAATAAAATATATCTATCCTAACACGCTCTACTACATATGTATACATACAAGCTAAGGGTCACAAGAATACTCAACCAGGGTTAGAATTACCGATAAAAACATTAAAGTAAAAAAAACCATGAAATGATATGATTAAATATGAAACAATATGGAAAATATGCTTATTAAACTCAGAAAAGACGAAAAATTCATAGGAATTTACCATGTACTTTACCAGAGTGACTACAGTATGTGCCTGTGAGTTAAAAAGAATTAAAAGTCATATCTTTTCAGGGTAGTTCATGCCTTTAATCTTTTAAAACGCTTCATAGATTTTTTGGTGTGCCGTCAAATAAACAATTCTACTAGTGAAATTGTTAAGTTGACTATATAAATACTCAAGTCTCCATACCTTGTTCAAACAATAGTGGTATGCACGGAAGATTGATATAGTAGTATATTATAGTTTCACATAGCTGGTTTCTCTATGCATGTATAGTTCTACATTTACATACAGATAGCATGATACATTTACACTGATATTTACTGCTGAGATTTTGAGAAGGTAATGGGTTGAATAGAAAAGATATCTTGAATAGCAGCGCAGGCCATGGTATATGGACCAGGAGGTCGTATGGTTAACTACCTTGTCTATTGCCGTGCTTAGTAGGAACCACACATGTAATATTGTTAAGTGATGTATGTATAATATGGCATATGAGGGTGGAGAGACAGGTATGTGCAGCAGTAGAAAGTGGAGAAAGGCAAACAAACATATAATATAAATCTATAATTTAAGTGCGAGGGAGGCTCTATAGGGGAGAACAAGACAAAAAGTGCACATGAATCCAAATCCCTTTTCCTAATAAACATCGTTATGTTTTCATCGTCTCTTTTTCACTTTTCTTCCTCTCCCGAGCAAACAAAGTGCTCAGCAATCTCCTTTCGATGTTCTCCCAGTCTAGCTGAGCCATTCTTACTCACACTCTGCAAGACGAGTTTCGTTGAGTCTGGAGTCCGTAGTGAGCGGGATGTGATAGCTACGTGCCCATTTGTCACTTGACTTGTCACAAGTGCAATTGACAAGAGTTCCTTTCCTCGCCAACTAAGTCAAGTGAAGTCAATCTACTATCTCTATAAAGCTCTATACTCCAGGAGCCAATGCATTTACTTATGTATTTACTTTAATAAGTAAGTGCTGCAGGAATGTCGCACACTGGACTACCTAACTAGTGCCACTCTAGCGACACGAGCTACTCTGTGTACTATCTATAAAAACTTCTTTTCAACTGACCTGGTTGCTCAACAGACAGGTATCTGCTATATGCTACTACCGCTTTGAGCTTCATGGTCAGTCTCATTCACAAAGTCAGACGAATCTACGCGACTTAGCTCAAAAGTCTGTAGCTCCACTCATTTTTGATCTTCATCCTCCATTTCTCACACACTTGTCCTTTTCACATTCAACTCCCATTCATCACATCTTTCCTTTTAATTGAATGCCTTACTATTCCTCCGTCTGTAAACATTGACCAATCATTCCAATTATTTCATCGCCGTACACAAATCAACTTTTTAATCTCAAATGTACTCAATCATTTAACCATTTCTTAGTTTAAGTAGACCTCAACAAGACCTTTTCCAAAAGATTTGTCTTTATTCCTAAGTAATCCAAGTATTTTACACTCGTTTGGCTGAGTGGGATTGCAAGATTGCAACTATTGTACGTCACACTACTATCTGTAGCAAGTGACGCATGACTTGGTTACTTAGTTAATTACCTTTACCTATACGATGAACATCTAAGGGAGGCATAACAGTTGAGTTTTGATATTTTCTTTGAATTAGATTTCAATTGTTCTTGTAAATGCACTTCTAGGCTTTACTATTTACGTTGATATTTTTCCAATAGGCTAAATACGGATGGAATGAATGGCATTGTAGTAATCTATTTAACGTTATTGTTATTGTATCTATGGTAGTTACATTACAAACCCCATTGGCCACATTGCAATCTGATTTTCTAAGGTTCTGCAAAATTATCTTTTGAAGGTTGACTGGAATTCCTTATTCTAGCTACTTTACTCAAAATGGTTGATTCCCTTTGCTTTAATTGAGCAAATCCGCTTAGAAGATTGTTTTTCAGAAATGATCCCGAGACAAATTCATAATTTCGAAGCAAACATATTCAAAATTTTTGTGGTATGCGGTAGAAATGATTACTATTGTTCCACAATATGTACGAATCAATTAATGAGAAAATTGCATTGAAAATAATATTGCAATCCGACTAAGTATTTACTTATAGATATATATATCTGGCCAACGATGTTTTTACTTTCGAATCCAGGATTCTAATGGCTTCCACATTCAAAACCAAGGACAACTCAATTTATAATTTATGGTAGTATTTCAGAGTAGCAGATAAGTAGTTTGTACTGTATTACACAACAGCAGAATGCTACCAGCAAGCTGCGTCATATTTGAAAAAGACGGAGACTAATCCTATCAGCATAATTCAGTTGAAGGTTGAACTAAGCGTAGAGCAAAAAGGATAAACACCAATAAAAATTATGAATTTGCGACAGTTCTTCCCCTGCGACCCTTTGCCCCCTACAGTTCTTTTTCTGCGACGTTTCTTCTCCTGCAATGTTGTATACTGTTTATTGGTACAGATACACACTGTGTATGCATTATACCATGTAATACATTCCACATATAAAATCTGTGCCAAAATTTATGCAGCCTACTTAAATATTTTTGAAGTCCCAATTAGCTAAGTAAATGAGCAAAGTTCATTAGAGTGCACAGTTGTAAAATATTAGATTATAATATTATTTCATTATACCTTAGTACAGTTTATAACAGTACAAATGTGCACTTCGTATGCATCTGTAGCAGTACAACACTGCAGAAGAAGAACGTCGCAGGAGATAAACTGTGAGAGGGATAAAGAGTCGTAGGGGAAGAACTGTCGCGGTAGCAAAAATTATTAGTATTAAATGTTAGAGAGTTATTGTAAAATGACTTTGTGAACGGGATATTTATTATAATATTATTACATTTGGGGTACATACACATAGCCATTTGTAAAATGTAGCTGGCAGGTATATATTTATTAGTAGTTGGGAGTGAAGTAGTATAAAGAGGATTAGAGTAGCAGAAGGAATGCAGAGACGTGCATAGAGATAACTCAGTGAGAGGATGGCACAGAGAGAGGATAAAATAAACTGGAGTCAAGACAGAAAGTTGATTTGGACAATTGTCAATAATGAAATTCCAGGTTTGGTATAAACAGGGCAGTGAGTGTTATAGTTGGTGGAAGGGAGAGCTAATGGAGAGTAGTGAAGTGAGTCAGTGTGTTTATGTAGCTTAGTTAGAAGTTGGAGAGTTGTGTGGGCAAAGAATACTAGAATCAGAAGTAGCGGGTCTGGCTAGTCTGGCTGCAGCACACATAAAGTTTTCACGCTCAGAACATTATGTATATGACAATAATTAGATTGGACAGTTAATTTTAACCGAGAGCAGGGCTACATCGCTGACTCCTCTCTGTCTCATCTAAGTAAGGCTTTTAAGAGCTGATAAAGTGAGTCCGACATCCCAACACAAACCTGATTATGCTTGCAAATGTTCGAGCCGTAAAACTTGGAGGACGACGAAGTGGCTTTCCCCTAGTTACGATTAGGACTCGCTTTCTCTCCCTTTGTGCTCCAGAGTTTCCTCTATTTGCAGATGCTCTCCCAACAAAAGAATCTCAACTATTGTAGCGGGTACTGACGATAAGTTACTCAGATATGTACGTATGTACATAATATGTTGCTATTTATATATGTATTTAGGCACTCTGTCCTAGTCTCCCCGTAAATTATAGCAGGTTACGTTCTGATTGTGAACTTATGGAGAAAGTGCATGGCTTTCGTCTTTGCAGATATATCCACAACACAATCAGTCCCTCGCTCTCAAAATTATTGTTAAACTTGGCCAGACATATTAGGAGTCGAGACCAGGACCTCGCATTGCCACTTGTCTTCTCTGCCTACCATTTCACTTGCTCTGTGTTCCTAGGCTAGGTACTTGCAAAACTCGACAAATACCAAATGACTTTTTGGTAAAACTCATATACCTACCCTGTAAATCCTTTTTCCCAAATATACGACAACTACCTACATATATTTACTCGCTAGATATTTTAAGTCAGAATTTAACCCGCCCGGATTTCTACAGCATTCTGCTCACTCACTATCTTTGCAAGTTCTCCTACATACATATTATATACAGACAGTATACTACGTGGAAGACACACACCCATAGTAGAACAGCAGCAATTGTACGTATATTATATGCGGAGAAGGATGCATACCATACCTACGAATAGCAGTATCTGTACTACTACTCTCAGTCAGAAGTGAATAACTATGCACATACAAATTACAAACAACAGAATATAATTCTAAAATAATACGGCCATTGCACTGCTAGCTTTAGTAAAGTGAAACAATTCTGCCTGGAACTAAAACTCTTGACTGCTACTTCTCAAGACTAGTTAGAGGGAGAAAGCAATAGGTAGGTATTTAGCTGCATGAAGTGAGTGGTATCTATAGGAAGAGTCTGGGATAGAGAAGAAACTAATAAGTAACTGTAGAACAGAAGAGTGCAGATGCAGAACCACATCAATAAAATTGTTCAGAGCAGAAGAGCAGTATAGTAGTTGGATTCTCGTTAGTCTTGCACTAAACCAGAACAGAGACCTGGACAGGCACATAAATACATATAGGTGCCTAAAGATATTATGGTCTGTGCAGACAGTCAACTGAACTCACTCATTATGTAAGCGACCAAACATACCAGCGGACCAACGTCAAAAGACAACTAAACAAACACTATGCAGACAATAATATTACAGCATAAAACAAACCACATGTCTGAACTCACATCAGCCTCATTTCACCAACAACTTTTTTAAATTATTTATCCTTTAATTTCTGGCTTGCTAATGCAAATTGCTCTACATGATAAAACAGTGGGCAAAATCGATTAGGCTATCCTGTCCAAATCTCTCTTTCTCATAAGAAAAGGAAAATTAAAATGAAACTTATAACGCCTTCCCCTCTATCTCGGCTCACTCACAAAACTCAACTTGGCTAATAAACCTCCTTTTCTTCAGTTTCTGTGGAATTAACAAGAGTATTGAAAAATGTATCTAGTGCTGGTGCACTAGCTACTAGTATGTGTATGTATGTAGTAGACAGAGTGGATATGCCCACAATAGAATGCAAATTAAAGATGCCTTATGGATAACTGGGCTAAATGGCAGCAAGACTGTACTAATTGTACGCTCTTGGCTTCGTTGCTCTTGCCAGTCTCCCTTGATGGTTACGTTATGTATGCAGTTAACTACCTACTCTATCTTGGCAGTTCCTTGTTACGCTATTCTAAATTAACTGAACAGATTTATGTAATGTTCTCTTCTTTCAAGACCGTATTTAATCAAACAGCTTTTATATAATGCCTTTAATTTTCTCATCTGCATTTCCAGTGCAGGTAAACTCAGTGCCAGTCTATAGCCAACTAGGTCAGTATTTCAATACTGCTTCTTTCTACTACTAAACCATTCTCTATTACTTTCATGTACGAGCCAGTCATTATAGTACCTTCCCTAAGGTATTACACTGACGTCTAAAAAATTTATACTGTTGAGTGAAAGGATTAAAAACAAGATTTTAGGACAAAATTCTTAAAGATACTCTTGTCTGTGAGAAGGATTAAAGTCCTATCTAAAATATAGCATTGGGTTTGTGTACCTGAAAATTATTAAGCTCGGTAAAAGAAGGTAATTGTTTTTGTCGCATTTTATTTTCCGTGTTATATCCAATACCAATTTGACTTTGCTTAACTAATAAATGAACAATTAGTCGGAAATAAAACCAAGTGCAAATAATTGATGAAGAGGCTTGCAAAATATGTTAGTGTGTGTAAACTGGAATAAATGAAAAGAGACTTATAATTACGACCATGAGTGCTGTGTGCATAATGGAGTACTTCCACTTCATAATTTTGCATGTTGATCCCCGCTAGTGCTGTGCGATGCATATAATTTTCAAAGGAAGATTAATAAATAGTCACAGCACAATGGACAAGTGGCTTGTGAAAATCGACTGAAGTGTCTAGGAAAGAGAGAATCGCATAATAAAAGCTTCACGGAATGTACTGAGCACATCCATAAAATATAAAAGGTACCTACACGACACACACGCTCATCCGTTTGTATGCTCAGTACAGATGCATTTATATAACCACTATTTAAGTTTTACGTCTAACAAGTGCTTCAACGATGTACAAGTAGTAGTAACTACGGTAGTGAGTGGTGGTTACTCACGCCTACGTGGAAAACGAGTTGGGAGCGAGAGGCAGGGTGGAGAAAGCGTACTTTCCCCTGGTGTCTGTAGAGAGGTAACCACCCGGTGTGAGATGTACCTGGAAGTGAGCTCCTATATGTGCTTCTGCATCAAATGTTAGTGCAAGGTGGTGGGCTTTCCACATCCTGAAAGTCCTCGTAGCAAGTAGTGCTGAAGTAGGAGTTTAAAGGAGTGTGGAGGAAAGTGGTCCTAACGATAAGTGCGAATGTGGAATCTGTAGTCAAGTGGATAAGGGCAAAAGGGGTTTCCTGGCGGAATTGACGCCAATGTACAGTATTTGAATGTCAATTTAACTTGCTTTGGCACCGGATGCCAAACACATTCTCAGCATAATAATGTCAGTTGTGAGAGGACACTCTCAAAACTCAAATGAGCACAGTACAATTATTCCTCTAATGAGAATCTAGCATCCCGAAGTGTACATTTAATAACGCTTCAAGCAACATACTTACACAAATCTAATCCCAGATATACACTAAATGTGCACTAAATTTCCTTTTCACTCCCACTCATCTTCTAGTGCTAATCATGATAAGTATTCTAGAACCCGATGACATATCTCTACGTCGAAGAACCAACGAAAAATACGAGCAGGAGAATCCCTCGCTATTTTCCTGTGACATTTTATATCTTTACAAATTTATATATTACATAATATTAATATAATTATATAGCGATAATAATATTTCTTGATATTAAGTGTCAAATCAGTCCAGCCAATACATTACATCCTTAGCTGTAGGCACAGATAGTTAAGTAAGTCTATTTAGAAAAATTGCTGGATGAAAATAACAATGTAGAGCGCTAGATAGTTGTGCCAGACCAAATTAGGTAATATTCATTTTATATAGTTACATGAATAAAGTCGTGTCTTGATTCGGCCTGATTCACGGAGCTTCCAAACATGAAAACTTGTTTTTCGAATGAAGAGCATAACAATGCCCTTAGGAATGAAGGCTGCAAATAATTTATCTACAGAGTACTGAGACGGTTTCAATTTGTAGACATACATACATTACGCTATGTCCAACTAAATTGTAAGTCCCAGACATAATTGGGCTTTTAAAAAATAAATTGTCGTGATGCACGTGGATGGCAACTACAGTTATGCTTACAAAAATTATATAAAAGGAGTAAAATTTCAATTTGGATGGGTAATTGAGCTGATTGAACATAATATGGAATTGGCTTCCTCCACACGCTTAATTACAGATTTTAATGGCAAATTAGTACATTCCTTAAATGCATTTCTTTGAATCTGAATGGCAAAATGAGAGGGTATTAGAAAGAGAGGTCAAATGTGAGTGGAGGTATATTGTACTAGAAAGAAAATATATCTTAGGATATCATAGAAGAGCTAAATGGATATAAACTCGTGAAAATTGGAAAGCTTATTAGATTTTTCGGGGGTAAAGTTTGTTCGGAGAGATTTTTATTTGGTGGGTGGAAGTCTGTGAGGTTTTGTAAAGTGGAGATAATTTGTCTTGCTGTGAAGTAAACGTCTCTCCAGTGGAATTAATGGGGTACTTAAAAAAGTGTACAAGTATCGGAATAGAGATATAGTTAACAATCACGGGAGAGCAGAGACGATGAGATGAGACGACACGGAATAAGTAGAGCAGCTCAACTCAGGCTCAGTCAGATCACAACAGTCAGCTCAAACTACATTACTATGAACAGTCTAGAGTGAACTATAAACGTATAGAGTGAACTACAAACATATAGGGTGAACTACAAACAGTATAGAGTGATAAAGTTCAGGCAGTCACGTCAGGGAAGACCTTGTTAAGAATCAACAGCTAGAACTCACATACAGAGAGGTAGCGTCTCATTGTCAACATGAAATGCTCAGAGATCATTGTCTATAGTTGTATGTAAATAGAGCAGTTGTAGTGCTGGGGCACTACGGTTTCGAATACACAAGTGGGGAAGCTTGAGTTGCTCGGGAAGATGATAAGTATGCACTCTCAAAATAACCCACTTGATAAACCAAATCTGAGCTGCTAATGGCAATGCATGCTTTCCAATATTAAGGAAGGAAATTCCCTCGCCGTCCTTTTCCTTCCGCCTTCGTGTGTGCTTTCCCTATTAAATCTCATACATTTGAGACGAGACTGGAGTGCACACTTCATTCCACAGCCACAGAGACGGGCCGACCTAATCTTATCTGTAATCTCGACGATAAGTAAAAAGACTGCATTACTACAGCCTTATGCAAAAAAATAAAGTGCACACACAACAGACTTATTTACTAAACGTATACGAAGCCGTGTGGGCAGGAACTAACTGGTTGCATTGCATTCTCACTTTATTATTATCTTATCGTTCACTATGCATTATGGACATGCTTTGTGTTTATATTTACTGCTAATAGCCATAAGTACAATTACCAATCCCAGAGATCCTGTTCAACTACTCCTCTGACTTAAACTCCACTACTTCAACACAGCTTTCTACTACATAACCAAAGTGGGCCAAAATTATAACAGCACAACTTTTAACTATCTTCCCCAACTGCATTACCGATACATTCTGTATACAAGTGCACTACTAACATAAAATGTCATTGAGCATCGAATATAAATTCTAGTAGATACGCATATAATTTCTATCCCTAGTTGTAGTTCACTATACAATCTACTTGACTTACTTTACCTTATAAAATTGTGTGTACAAGTACTTGCTGCCTTTCTAAGGTTATATTTAGTGTCCGACATGCCCATTACACCATTAAAATGCGCGGAATGTGCGATTACTCTAGAGGAGAGAAATTACGGACGCTGTATCATCGCCTGGTGCCAATATCCATATTCCCATATATTAGGGATGAGACACGCAAACGCTATATAGGGACACCTTTATACATTATTTTCGCATCCTGTGCACCATAGTAGAGTAGACCTGTGGTATTTCATGGAAATACTAGCAGAAAAGTGTCTATAGAAGGATAATCTTATATAAAGTATAATACTTATGGATGTAGCGACGAGTGTGTATCCTTTCTCTGTATGAGTCTTGCGAATAAATATTTTGTTCCATTACAAGTAGTTTCAGTAACTACACAACCATGCACCCATTATTTTGCATAATGTATAATATGTGAACATGGTGCACGAAACAAAAAGCTCGTCATATTTTACGCGTCTATTACTGAATTTTAGTGGCCCTGCAGAAATTGTGTCACATATACTAGACGAAAACAACTTCTCTTAATTCATACTCTACTATATTAGGACTACTGCTATATACAGATATGCAAAGATCCTCGTGCAGTTTTGTCTTACCATAAGCATATTTTGAAGAGAATCTGATGGTCCAGGGAATTCCACGAATGTAGTCAAAAAGTCTATATTTATATTTTGTACCTGGAGTTAAATTGACTGGGATAAGCAAAGGCAAGAATAAAATATGCATATTTTAGATCATTCAGGTGTATATGTAGTATACAAATTCAAACGGTTACTAAGCCATTGGAAGCAATCCAAGTTCCATTATGTTGGTTTCTAACATGAAAAGACAGTTAGTTACATTTTATTATAGCTTTGAATTTTTAGTAAACTGTTTGTAGCATTACGGAATATCCGAAAGTAAAATTTATACAAAACTTGAAATGCTATCATGGTTGAATGAAAGTTCAAATGTCTCAGTTTGTGAGGGAGCATTTAATTTGAATTTCAAAGGATAAATACTAAGTAGAATAGGTAAGACTTGTGAACCGTAGAAAGATAATACTTAACTCCGAAAATTGCCGTATCAAATTATTAAAGGTAGAATGATTAGTTAATTATTGTGTGCAGGAGAGGAGTTTGACTCCACTAACCACTTGGGTGACTTTGTCAGCGCAGTTTCTTTTTGTCCTATCTTCCTATGGAACATTCCCTTAAAAACTCACTTGGCTCTCGGCTCTTAGGAATTGCATTGTTCGTTGAGACTCAAATGCTGTGATTTTGTAATGCATTGCATAATCTGGAGATAGTATGCACTATCTGTATATTCTGCACTTTCTCCATTCTACACTATTACACATTATACGCATTACGCTACAATATTATTATTATGTCCATGACATTTCTGCGCCATAGCATTGTATCAAAAGAAAGCTAGTCTCTATGTACATTCCTATCTGTAATATGTAATAGACCGTAGCACTGACCAGGCTATTGAGTACAGCCTAGTCTGTTGATCCATTACAATAGTTTTCCATTGTATTCATTGTTTTAATGCTCTTTAAACATTCCGATCAGTGTTCGATGACCAGCCGGCTAAAATGGCCAGGATAAAATGGCTAGCGGCTGGTTAAATACCGTTGTTAGTCGGCTGCTAAATGGCTAAAATGGTCAAAAATAAGTAAATGGGGCCATTTGAAAAAAGAAATGCATCCTTGATTGGGCGGTATATTTAAAAAACCATCCTTTTTGCCTATTTTAGCCAATAGTCGTTTCAACCATTTTAGCCGGCTGGCTGGTCAAAACGTATTTTAGCCGGATAAAATCGAACATTGATTCCGATTTTCCATTAGTACCATAGCAGATGCTATTCAAAATGGTGTCTCCATCATGCTAATATCCAATTCTACGATTTTTATCAGGAAATTTTGTAAAATCGTTCATAAGTATTTAAATATTCATTTCAAATGAGTTTTCCCTTAAATGCATTCTAAGAAATTTTAAATTGATTAATCACATAAACGACAAAATATTGAGTAGGTAATTGCTTTACGAATGCAATGAATGGATATCATTGTGTTTTCGACTCAAAAATAAACCAATTACACCATAGACACCGAAGTTTGCATAAATCTTTTGCTCAATCACTAAAAAGTGTGATTATTTGAATTTTCATATCGGCGTAGTCTGGGCCGTGGACCTGATCGAATCATAGTTCTACAAGTTAGCATACATTTTGTTGTGACATCAGATTTTAACTTTAGATAGAAAGGATCATTAGACTGGCTTTTAAGTTTGGTTCTTGGAGTTTTTTAGAAAGAAAACGAAGGTTAACATTAGTGCAGTCAGGTGGAAAGAAAGAGCTGGCGGTGACAACTAAACAGCCGGATTAGACACGGGGCCTACCACATATGTGCCTGTACCTATTAGAATATGGCGATAGTAGGTATGGGAATATATAAATAATAATAATATGCTTATCCAATACTTGTATGCATCACATCTTCCCTGGGTATTAGAGCTAGGGCAATAATAGTACATTCTTAGTAGTTGTGCATTACATTTGCAATATGCACTTAGGGATGTCTGTAGTACGTGTATTCGTGCAGCTACATCTACATATGAAAAGTCATAAAAACTAACCGACTTTTCAAGGTAAACTACTGACTGACTGAGTGAGTGGAACTATTCAGACAGTTGTATATCTTTATTTCCTTGTACATGACTGCGATAAAATCTACTGGTTAGTGCATACACACATAACATCTATTCTGCATGTCTTCCTCTTCCATCCTGTCGTAGAGATGTTTTCCCTTGACTTTCTCAGTTACCCGGCTTAGTTTTGCTTTGCCTTCCAGGCTAATGTGTCTTCGAGGACGGACTGGATTGCTGGAGAAAGTTTTCAAATGGAATAACGACTCCGACTAGACAAGTTATGTATACAGTTATCCTGCCCGACTTTCTTTTATAAGCGACTTCTGAGTAGTGACAGGTGAATGCAGCTTTCCACACACTTCATGTCTTCAGGTCTTCACTCCCAGAAACATCTTGGCGTTTCTCTTTACTCATACTACACCGGACTGGCATCCTTCACTTTCATACACAAAGAACATCCTTTAGAATACCCGGCTACTATTGTTTGCTTCCAAATACATACGGGGATGGAGCTAATGCAACTTTTATTGTCACAAACGTCTTCCTTGTTCCCAATTAGATTACCTGGTAGTCAGCCATAGTAAATCCAAACCAATACTACTAACTATCAATACCAACCGACGCACTATGCAGAATTGGAGTTCACCGCGTTGCATTCGATGAAATTGAAAAATTCATTTTAAAAACAGTGTAATGTGGAGATAAAATCAACATTATATTAATATATTTACTACTTTGGCGCACAAACATCGGGGATTTTATGCTAGTTCTGTGAACATATTCTTTTATCTAATTTAAAAAAATTGATGGGCGATATGAATATAAACAATTCATTTATCCTGTAAAGAAAATGAAATTGCCTTTTTTGTGATACAATAGTGAGTCAGAAAAAATCTGTCTCAAGATACGTTTTGTTAGCTTTTGGCAAAACCGATGACTGGCATTTGCAAATTTTTTTTACAGGTATACTTATAACCAACGCATAAGGAAGTATTTTTGTAGATACTTAATACAATGAAGCCTATAAAATTATAAATTAGCTACGATATCAGATTATGAATATTTTAGAAACTGTGTCTCCGATGATTCGTAAACTACATTATTCAAACAAGTATGTATAAATTCTTCTTTTTTCACAGATTCGGCTCGTATGCGTATGGGTTTTATGGCCTAAAAATAATGTCGCTATGGTGTATGTGGATTACTATGGGGAAGCAAAGAGCATGAGAAGGATGATTGATGACATTGTTTTCCAAGTAACATTGATTATTATTTTAGGATACGGTCCAAAACCCAACTCTGACTGAGCTTCAACATTAGTACACGCAATATTCTGCGAGATTGATGTTTTCAACAAATCTCTAATCATCTAAGATATTTTACTGGCCCAAATTACGTTACTTTATTGCTTTTCACAGGGATATGTGTAATAATATACAAATTACAAAATTGATAATTTGTGTTGTAAAGAGAACCTTTGGGATAACTACTTAATCATAATCATAATTAGCGACGAGAAAAATCTACAACAATTGTAAAAACGGCAGAGTTAAAGTGCAAAACGACAGAAACTCGAAAAATCTTTAATACCAAAAAGACCTTTTTCTACATTTGTAATTGAACGCCAAGGATGACATTATTAATATATGCACGAAAAATGCCTGGCTGACTGATTCCTTCTGGTGGTCACAATGAAAGTTGGAATAGAAAGAAGTTTTCCACCATGAACCACTTTTATTGGCTTGAAGGAATAAAAAACGCAGTGGTAAATTTTGATACATTTAAAATACCGTAGCTTTTTAAAAAATGCTACAGTGTATCTAGAATGATTGTGTAGGAAGGAAGTTATGAAGGACAATCTTAGCATAAGATTAAGCGAAGAAAATTTTGCAGAGGATGACGATGAGATGGGATGTGATGAGAATAAGAGATGAAAATATTCAGGCCACATGGAATCGGATGAGGACAGAAAAGCAACTAACAATAGGAGTGATATGCACAAAGAGAAAGAAAGCCTAAACCAAGTTTGCTCTTTTCCTTTTAGTTATTCGAAGTCAGTCTCAGGTATGCGAAAAAGTTCATATTACTATTCTATTGTATATAGGTATCTTCTACTTATTGCACTATACTGACTCATGATGCCTAACACTATGTAGATTATTACATAACAGAGTTTTTGCAGAATGTGTGTAGTTTAATATACTTTTAGTTCCCTTCTTGACTTTAATATTTATCAGCATTCTTTAACATTTGCAGAGTAGTCTTGCAAATTTGTGGTGTTATACTAAGTTTGTAAGATACCTGTTCCAATATAGTGATTTTGTTTATAAAAGTTTGAATCCAAAGCAAGGTTTGAATGTTTTAAAATAAAGTCGAAATAAAGTTTTGTAGAAGTGGAGTTTTACTAACAATGATTACATAATCAAAACAAATGACTTCCTTTTATTAGTTTCCATGCAATTTCAATGTATTGCCAGTTTCCATAATCTA
>JABASH010001530.1:0-25472 GCA_019776445.1 Tomocerus maximus | reverse complement strand
ATTGTTTTGTCAGTGGACCTTACTTAGAGTTATGTTCGAATTACAATTAGATTGAATTTAACTTCCGTTACATACCACACAAGTTTTGTATTTTGTTGATCAGGGGGGTTAGAAAGCTGTGTAGATCCTGAGCATTCCTATAATATAATATTTTCTGTACATAATTGCAGGTAAAAATATTTTGTTTGGCTCCTGTGCACTAAAAGTGGTATTTAGGTAGTAGGATTTTTTTTAGTAATGGTAGAATTGGTAGACAGAGCAAAACTACCATTAATTATGACTATTCATAGCCAATGCTACATAATATTTGACTTTGAGTATTCATTGTAGCATTGGATTTGTAAAAATAGTGTAGTTCATGAGAGTTGGTGTTTACGAGTTTGTTTTGATGAAACTTTTTAATTAGTTTCTACGAAGCAGATCAAAGTAAACATTTGTAAAACGTGTCTAGAGTGTAGAGCTCATAAGTACCTATACGTAACAAGTTGTAATGGATTTCTATACAAGAGTAATTTATAGCTCCGAACATAATAATTTATAAATCGTAATAAACCACACACTTTGGTGAGCATCCACTCATCTCATCCATACAGGAGTTGAAAGAAAAGAAAATATAGGATCCCTAAAGGTACATGTAATGGTTCAGGTTAAAGAGGAACGTAGACAAAGTAGGTAGGATTGATGTACTAAGTACAATATTAGTCTTCTCCATTGAAATCTTACGAAGACTCACTGCAGCGTCAATTTTTCTGGTCAATGTAACTGTACAGACAAATTGACACGCTGTTGTAGCTACACTAACAACAGATCGTTTAATTTTTTGCCTGCTCGCGAAGACTGTGATCGATTCACTCTATTTCTCCCTCTTCCCTCAGAAGAACAAATAAGAAGTTTATGTCTTTAGCAGAGATGATGATGCACTCCGTGTGAATGGAGAGCAGTGTAAATAAACTCACATTCACTATTGTTGGGATGTTGGCTGTGTAATTGGCAACAAAGCTATAAGTATTCCTCCGAATTTTTGTTATAAAAATGGTTAGAGTTGGTAGTAGAGCAAATAGAGGACTGTTGCACACTCCACGCCCATTTGACTCGGATTCATTCATTGAAAAGAATATTACGTCAATAGTAAATAGGAATGAGCTTCGCTACGATACGAGTTACGTTTACAAACATTGTTACCCATGATATAATCTTATTTTTCATGTTTCATCCAAAGTAGTTTGTATTTAATTGAGCATAATGCAAAGACTGTATTAGGACACATTTTATTATTATTTATAACTATAAGTATGGCCTGCCCCATCTTTGAGAGCTAATCCTGTTTCGTGTAAAACGACTCTTGAAACAACTTGTGAACAAGGAGTACAGATTAAAAGTTAACTTACAGGATGACTGCTTTGTAATAATTGTAATTGTAATGCAGCTTATGCATGAACCTAATGATGTAGTCTTGTTTTGTCATAATGTAGCTTAACTACTTCAAGCTTTAATTCTCTATTCACTACCAGATTATTGGAAATGTAATAAGACAAGACATAGCTCGCAGGAAAGGAATGCTAAGGATGAATAGAGAGATTTGCTTTGAGAAACTGGTCATACTATCGAATCCAATCCACCTCTCAACTTGTCTCAAGCGACCTTGGGTGTTACAAAACAACATCAACATTTCAAATCCCCTCAAGCCATATACATTCTTCAATAGGAAATTACGCTTTAATATTTTACCATAAGAATAATATTACATACAAGAGCTAGTTCCCTTTAGCACGGACTTTTTACACTCATTCCAATTTATATGCCTGCCTACTTACGAACTCATGATAACAACATAACGCTACATGACTACACACAACCACATACTAGTCCCAGTCACTACCTATGTACATAAGGACAACCACCTATTAGCATCTAACTAGTCACTATAGATCCTCTTATTTATATACCTCAGCTCAAAGTAGATAACTCACAAGAACAAGTCTTTACCTTGCATTATTATGATTTAGATAAGTGTATGTTTATAATATACTCCTATCTGTATTGTAGCTACTACGTATATTATACTAGTACACACTTTTATATACATAATAGTATATCTCTACAGTGTCAGTATACTATAATACGTAATGAAATCATTTTTTGCAGTTCAATTCATCTGTAGGCTAGAAAAGACTGACAAATATTATACAGAGTTGATGTTGATACATACACAATAGTCATTGCATAGATTCTTTGGCTTCTTTGCCAAAAGAGATTCTCAGCTATAACAATAAAGCAATTTGAATTGTAATGTATAAGTGCGATTGTATGTAACCTGCTTAGATTATTAAATGCATCCTCGTCGAGATCATCTACGGAATACTACATGCAGTTGTACTTAAATATGCGGATGTCTATTTAAAAACAACCCCAATTCACCAAGTAAACACTCACAGAATGTAAATTCACATCGATTTCCAACTGCACGCTTTTTATCTCTCTTATTTTCGTGACTGCTGCAGTGGATTTGATTGTTGAACTGTATTACAGACACATATTTATTTATTACCCCTAGACATATTATTTCCAATACAACTTCTTTCAAATCTAATGCATCCAAGACACGACTGCACGCATCTGTTTCATTGTTTTCCACATGAGATAAGGATTTACTCGCGTATATAATACAGCATGACTGACAGTATTGTACATGCTCCAACCTATTCATCTGTGTCAGAGATTTATCGGTTTCCTTTATCCTTAATCACATTTTATCCACATACTTACACAATAATTAAACAAAATCCGTAAGATAAAATGCAGATCATACATCTAGTAGTTACACATGTAGCAATTCCTTATCCATTACAATTAGATTCTATTTCGAATTCGCTCATAGTGGGTATCTGATCCAAACAATGACTCTCCTGAGCCTTCTTACGATTAGATAGCTCCTTTTACACAATTTATCACAGAAAAATCTGCTATTTAACCAATTATTTTGCGAAAGAGATGAAGATAAAAGAAAAGTAATTGTATCTCTATTACCTACTTAGGAGATAAAAGATATGCAGAAACATTGCACATTCTAAATGCACAGATGTAGAATTCTCTTTAAAATCTAGGTAAAATATCTGATAGAATCGTCTCTTTGGGCTGTCTGTGAATATATGCGATAGTGGGTTTATGCATTTAAACTTAATGATCCTTTAGGAAGTGAAAATTAAAGGTTTGTAACAGAGAGAGATGTATAATATGTAAAGTAATTTTATACTGTGTTGCGGCTACACTATGCGCTCTAAAAAATATTCACATACTCATGTCATGACATGACACTTCGAATTCTCACTCGAATCTACATATTTCTACTTTTGCACTGTGCCATACCTTGTCCTAATATGTGATACAACTTTTGTAATAGGTGTGTGTACTAATATGAAACTATTTACACCATGTACATACTTGCAGAGATTTTAGCATGCCTAGATATTCGTAATAACGTGTAACCAGGAAATTCATAGAAAAATGTTTTTGTTTCAGGATGTGGCAATTGCAACCAAAGTTTCAGACGACGACTATAATTTCGCCAACCATTCTGACCAAGTTGGACTCGTTTGATCAAGTTATTAAGACGAAGGGATTAATCTCTTTGCTAAGTGCAATGCAATGCCAGCTCCATTGACATACAGTTGGATAGCCCTAGCTGCCTCGGCACCTGTAATACTACTTCTTACAACATGGACATTAGCAGTATTTCATTGTCGAAGACGTCAATGGTCAACCATAGATATATTTCTTGTATCAATACTCAGCCAAAGTGTACTGCAACAGTTTCTGGGATTCATTTACTCCATTCTGTCCTTGATCAAATTAACGTCGAAATCCACCGGTGATACTATATGTACAGGACTCTTGTGGTTTTTCATTTCGATACCCATTTTCAAAGGAGCCACTATAATTTCCCTGGCTATTGACCGATGGCTTTTCTCCAGTAAATTCGAGTACAGACTCTACATCCGCAAAAATCATATTCGCTACCACATCGGTGTTTTAGCCATTCTGAGTTGCACAGTGGGATTCGCAGCCCTTCTTACTCTTAATAACTCGGATCTACTCACGGACAATAGTTGGCTAGGCTCCTCGTCATATTCATTTGATCAATGCACGTTCATCCCGTTCAAGTTTGATTTGAAGTTTGTCATCTTTTACATTGGTGTTCATACAATCATTGTCATCTCGGGACTCTTTGCAATATGGAAAGCTTCTTGCTGCAGTTGTGGCAGCTCACGCAGCAAAGAAAAAGAACTCGAGCAAAGTCGGCACAAACACAGAAGACTAAGAAAACATCTCCCGTTGGATTTGACTCCTAGTTTATCTAATACATCTACTGCGTCTTCCAGCGTCTCTGCTGATAACCCTGTCATTTTGCAGTTTTCAACTCCAGGCCTTAAAGCCAAAGCAGTTCTCAGTCATTTACCACCAGCAGAGCAGCATCAACAGCGACAAAACAAACTTTTCAAAGACCAGCATCACCAAAGTAAAAAAGATGTTGCTAATTACCATCGAGAGTCAACGTCCATGGGCTTGCTCGTACTCACAATTATCTTCACACACATTCCATTACTGGTAAGTACCACCATAATTATATTACTCATAGTATACTAAGATGTACCTAATTTCATTTATCAGCTTTGTTTTCCTAAAGTAATTCCAAATAGGTAGTGCCTACCTAATCTCTCTAACACTGTTTACAGTACCTACATAGTTAATAGAGATCCAGATAATGACTTTTATTATCTCGCTTGATTTTTGATACAAAACTCTTAAATAATTTCATGTTCTCTTGCACATGCTTTAAGGCAGTCTAAAATGATATCATCCCAAGAATAAACGACCTACACAATGCACACACAAACAACGCTATAAAATAAAGTATCGCTACATGCCCAATGGAAAACTTAAAAATTAGAGAACAGTCAGCCCTTTCGACTTTCAGCTCTTATTAGATATCTGATATTAAACTTATCTATATGTTAGGTAAATATATTTTTCTTGCTATCATGATACCTATCTATCTATTTACAACACCCACACGGTGTAATGATTATTTTAGTGAGATGAACAATTCCCCAGACTACTACAGCGTAACAGTCGTCTGACTGAGAGCATAACTATAGGCTATACTTAGGTACCTCGCATTCATAGCAATCCAGATCACAGAAATACCATAGGCCATATGGCACAACTATTCATAAATGTACTACACTTACTTTTGTATTATACACAAGTGTCCTTATTACCGACATCATATAGTATAAAGTAAACTTTTGTAGTACAACTAAATATGAGTACAATATAGTTCCTCCAATTATACTTCTTAAATGAAGTGTCAGTGTTAGTGTTAACCGTACTACATGACTTTAAGCTGCCAATGATCAGAACAAGATGATGATAAGAGCAACTTACAAAATGATGAGTGGAAAAACTTTCACTTTAAAGTAATGCACTCAACTCAGGTAAACGCGTGCAAAATAATAGGCAGGCGTATATAATATAGCTCTCTGTCACAGCCTAATTATTTCCTAACTTACTGCATGCCTGAGCCTTTATACTAAAATTCATACTCTTTCGTCATAATTTTTCTCCAATTATAGAGATAGCGACAGAGAATGTCATACATGCATAATTATCCATTTACTACAGTTGTAGTTTCCATTTGAAGAAAACACACATCTTAATTATGACACTCTTCCCAAACAACTCTAATTTATAAGCTTAACTGGAAACAACGGATGTAAACAACTTAAGTGAGAGAGAGGTTACCTATATTTAAAGGAGTTGCTGGACTATGCCGTTCAGACAGACGGACACACTACTAAATAATGATCAGAAAGCATGTACCTACTTAGATATTAGATACCAAAAAATAATTAGCTAATACTCATTAAATGAGCTGTATCTTGATCGTGATATCTATATAAGTATATTTGGTTTTGTATGCTCATTAGTGTCTTTGCTCATCTAAGTCCATTCATGGACTACGACACTTATTCATTGGTGGCCATGATGATTGAAATTTTTATGCGATACAATACACACAATCAATTAAATCACTACCAAATATCGCCTATTCCTTTTAAGTAGTCACTCACACGAAAACAGCATAGACAGATAAAAGATTGGCTAGATTATGGCAATCTATATACATTATTAATATCACGCTTGTTAGGTAGGCTTGGAACAAACCTTTCTTATGTACCTAATATTACTCTCATTTGCAGAGTTTTATATTAATGTGTTGTTCTCACCCTTATCTCTGTTTAGGTGTGCTTGGTTCTATGAATATTTTATGTAAATAACCCCAATTAGAAATTTTGAAATTGTGTCACCGTGATCTGATAACTGATATGTGAATGTATATTCTGTAGGCATCAACAACGTTTTCGACGTATGTGATGAATGCATGGAATCCCAATTCTGGCGTAAGTTTGTCGATTATCCCGCTGAATTGGCCAGTGACGAATATTCTTTTATGGGGTCAAGTTGTGGAAGGACTATCCATCATCCTAATTCTACTTACCGTTGACTCTATTGTTCCAACGTGGATATTTCAGTGCAAAAAACACAAAAAACGGAACTTCCAACAACTTTTTCAACCGAATCTGACCAACATCACCACAGTGAATACAAAGAAAAGCTACCCGAGTCCATACCAGTTAAATAACAACACAATGGCTATACAATCAAAGGCAACAGGCGGATTGGCTTCAGAGTACAAGAACAATAAATTCCCCATTACCAATGGATCTTTGTTTGCAAGCCTCACTGCTGCTGCGGTTGCTGCAGCCTCCTCAGCTCCTAACAAAGTCTTAGGAAATGGTATGTCCAAGAAAGTTGAATAATGCATAATTTAATAATGTATTCAAGATTTCGAGTGATAATTCTTTAGTTCACTCTCTGCTGCCTCTTTGCACACACAGACCTTTTTAAAAAGCTTATCTTTACCACTGTAGTAAATAGTATCCATATAGTAATTGCTGTGAGCACAACTCTGTTGCACATGCAGTCAATTATTTAATAAATGAATGATTCAGTGCATGTATACACAAAGATTCAACACACCTACCTGTTAAGGTATGTTTACCAAATGTCTAAAACTCTAAATAAAATGCCTATTGAATAGTTCAGTAGCTGCGAGAAATCGTGCTCACTTTGGAAAGTAGGTATAATGCTATTGGATATGACACACCATTAAGTTTCAAGGGGTAAAAATACATTCCTCCTCTGTGAGAATTACTTAATTTTATATTCTTGTCTATATAGATATTCCATCATCTGATAATGGAAACATCTACATGTCTCTCAGTAATGACTTCGACAGTATTGCCACCGCCAGTATTGACCAGGTAAATTAAAAACACTCAATTTACTACGCCATTAACCTATTCTGTAGACACAACTATGGCTAATTTAAAAAGTTAACTGTACACGAGAGAACGTAATAATTTCACATTTTCAGCTCAGAGACCAGTTTTAATCCTTATTTAACGTTCACGCTCTTTCCGTCAAAACACTAAAAAACTTAACACAATATCAATGCAATGTTAAAGGTAAACAATGGAAAAAATCTAATTATCTTTTTCGAAAGGGATAACACAGGAGAACTTGTGAGATAATCCTTAATTAAATCATACTAATCATTTTGTCTCATTTTTGTATGCATGCAGTTATTTATACAACAAAAATTTAAATACAAGTGTGTGCATAGAAGAATGAGTTTTCTCTTTTCCTTTTCGTACACCAGTAATCATGTTAGCGTTTGTCATTAATAATTTTTCAGTGTCTCAAGTTTACTGTCCATTGCAGAAAAGAATTCACTTTCTTTCTGTGATAGACGTTTTACAAGCAGTATCCGTTTTTTCCCAACTAAAATCTTTAATTGAGCTGTAAATTGAGAAACATTTTGCGTAAACAACTTTAATGTGCATTTCACTATTCAATGTTACTGTTGTAGTAAATCTTGTAATGCATGTATTTGTTAATGACCACAAGGAGCATTGGGAAAAGATTTACTGCGTATCAGCGCAAGTTTTATTGCATAAAACAATGTAACAAATAATATTGTAGAAATTTACTGAATAGTGTGCATACAAATGCAAAAATACTGCAGAGCTTTCAGATTACTGTCATTCTTACATTTTAAAGATGAACATTGTACTTTATGAGCTAAAAGTGGAAATGCACGAGAAACTTAACCACAACAATTCTAATTATACTAACATCATTTTTTTCCTTTAAAATAGTACCAAGAAACATTAGTGTCCGTGTTTTAATGACATGAAGCTTTGCTCTCCTAATAACTGTATTTAAGTACAGTTTATATGGATATCCACAGTCATTAAAAACCAAGATAGGAGCAAATTACATCTAATTAACCTAAATGATATACATTTTCTAAAATGGAGTGTTTTTGTAGATTTCGTTGGATGGTGAAGATGGAGAAGACAGTAAAAAATACTATCACCAGCGCTGCGCTTCTGTAACAACTGTAGCAAATGATGATTTTGAGTTTCATCATGCCCTACCAGTAAATCAACCTCAATTCAACCCAAGAACTTTTACTTTAAATAAGAAGCAGCCATTGTTTGGGCAACCTTATACACCTCATGAACCATTGAATCAACACAATGTTCAATTTCCTGCTCCCCAACAGCCATATCAACATCAGCAGCAGCTCACGTCACTGTCAATGAATGACCTTGACCTCATTACGGAGCTGGAGGTTCCATGTAGCGCTGACACTAGGAAACCGTCTACATCTACAGCAGAGTACAAACAACAACGCATGTATAGAAAACGGCCTAGGATCCAGTGTCAGCCTGCAGTTAACAATCAGCACAGCGTCCACCAACAAGCCAACAGATCGCAAAGACACCCCATAAAAATGTCGGACAGACGAGTTCTGTCTCTAGAATGTTTAACCTCAAACTTGTATCATGCAAACAAGAATGGATTCGATGTTTCGTATTTAGATACAGGGGACTTGTGCCTTGTTCGACAAGGCGATGGAAGCAGATGCATTTTTGTGACGGATTTCATATAAATTACAAACTTTTAATGTATATGTTTATAAATAAATAACACTGTAAGTATCTGAGTAAGGAATTACAAACATCTTACAACAGTATTTAACAAATAATACTCTTGTCATATTTAATTATTTCCGTTCATACTCGTATAAAAATAATAGTGAAAGCCCTCTCCAAACGTTTCATACTTACAATCACTCCAAAATTTCTCATAATGCTTTTTACGGAAATGTGGCTGGGCAAATGTTATAGAAATAAATTTTCCGTTTGAATGGTTTAAAATAGAGGACACTCTTTGAAGCACCGTCTCCATTTTCTTGGACACTTCTTCCGATACGCTCCATGGACTCTTTTCTTTTACGAAAAGTACGTCCAATGTCGCCTTTTCTATCACTATATCAAAAGTAGAGTCAGGAAATGTTAAATTTAGCATGTCCATCACGGTCCACGTCATATATGGGAATTCTGTAGACATTTTCGAAATTATTACTGGCGAGTAGTCAATATTTGTAATGGAATGATAACCATCTTCATACATCGAAGAACTAAGACGACTATTTCCACAGCCTGAAAGTTTTACAAATCAAATTCATAATTTTATTAGTACAGAGTATAGTATAGATATCATCCAAAAACATGGTTATTACTGAGGTTAGATTAAAATAGTAATAATGCATAATGTGCCCATTTAGATTAAACAAGCATCAATCCTAATGTTAAAAAAGGCAGGATTGGTAAGTATTATTGGATTAAAAGTCACTTTCCTCATAGTATCTTTACATTAACAATTTACAAGCATGTAAAATATTTTGTCCTTCATAGCCTACGACCTATGCAATGCAAATATTAAAGTGCGTAGTAAAAAACAAAGTGCACACAGAAACTACCATTACAAACTGTTTTTGTCCAATAAGGAAGAGTAGAATAATTTCATTCTCGCAATTATATTTTAAATTAATTTCTGTCTCGTAATCTAACGCTAGCATTTGATTTGGAATCGACGAATCATTTACGTACATCTACAAAGAGATCAGTCGTGTAGTTATAGAATTTAACATTAGTAAGCATAAGCACATTGTAAGAAATGAAGGTAGACCTAAAGAGAAAGGCACGACACATTCATTCTTTACAATAATCAGGTATTTAAATTATTTTAACTTTACTTCCTGTATAACTTAACTTTCAAGACAGAGTTCTGTTTTTGTTAAATGGATTACCTAATGCACAATAATAATTTATAATAATGTGTATACTTTGTGAAAAATTTACAAAAACAATTGGCTGGCCGAAGGCAAAATACGAATAAGAGCAACGAACAATGCTGCTCTGTTATTTACGTTTCTCATGAGATTATGGCTAATAAATTATTCTTTCATTTCGTTCCATTTGTTTGCTTTCCATGAATATATTTTAACGTATTTCCATTCCATAATAAGCAAAGATATTCATATGCTCGGCATAGTTTTTCTTTTCTCAAAACCTAATATTGAAGCAGTTAATCGATATGATCTGTATTTCTGCTGTTATTTTTTTTGATTTATTTTAATGACTACATTTATGAGAACTATATATTTTTGACGTCAACAAAAATCAAACAATCTCAGTCAGCATATCTTTAAATGCTTTGCAGACCAATTGATTATTTAAGTAGGCACGGCAAAAAGGGATCGAATGATTAAACAGATTGTATATGTATACACTATATATCTTTAAAAAAATAATTCTAAACGTTTTTATAATAATTTTAGTGCCTAAAAATTCCTAATATTTCGTTTTATATCAGAAGCGATTATTGCTTCTATAGGTTTGCAAAATGTTATTGGTAATAATTAGATGTTATTGGTAAGATTATATCCATTCCAAGGTTCATATTTTAAAATGAACGTGTTAGGTATAAAAATAAAACCTAGTTTACCTAGCATTAAAATAGAATCGCTGCGTTTCACATGTTTATTCAATAAAGGTTTTAAGGAAGAGTATTCCTTGCACCACTCAAATTCATCTTCATGCAGATATCGTTTATTCCAGTAATCAACCTCATCATATTGCTCGTTTGATTCTGGCATTATACTAAAATTGGAAGTCATTTTCAGTCTTCTGGTGGTCTCAGCTCAGGTCTAATAAACAGATTTTATTACATCAACTTGGGTCCAGTTTTCGATAGTTGTGGTGGTCCAAAAGAATGGTAATACTCTGCTCTCGTTTACTTTCAGGCATAGATGATTATTCGTTTTTGGAGGACCTTTCCTGTATTCAGAATACAAACATAACCATAATTTCAAAACGAAAAGACTATTTCTGAATTAAAATTTCAAGTGGTAAGTATTTCTTGAAATGGTGAATGGTCTTGGTCACAGTATTCCTGATTCCTGACTGGCACATACTTATTACTTATTGTTGATTACTAAATAATTGAACTATCTAATATCTAACAAAATAAACAAAATCCTGGACAAAAACAAATTTTAAAAAAACTTATGACTTTCCTTGTTCCTGTTCTCAGACGTTAGATTTCGGAATTGCGTTTCGTATACTACGCCAATTTATGCCAATTCGCTAATTTATGACACTAAAATTAAATTTTCTATAACTGATAAGCAAATAAATAATACTTACAAAAAGTTTGAACCAGTTCCAGATTTCCAGCATGCCAAGCAGAACAGATCAAAAGTTCGCACTGAAATTGGTAAATAATAGAGAAGCGGTGTTTAGTCCGTCCACTCGTTTAGCACATCTCCGCAATTCGCGAATGAGAGATCCGCCCATGCCGAAACGATGCTATTCCTTGCTATCAGTTACATAGTTCGATGGCATGTAATTTTAAATTCAAACTCACTCATAGTCTGTGTGTGTACAGAAGAGATACCGTCAACTGTGTACCTTTATGACAAACTAATAATAATCCCAATAGTATTCCCACACTGTTCTACTGTCTGTCTCATCAGGGCAGAGAACTACGCCTACACCTCTCTTCATACATATACATTCATTCAACTCAAACAGACTGAAATCGACCGACGATTACCGTTTCGCTTCGAGTTTCCTTCTTCGCCTGTTGTGCAATTGTGTAATTGGGTTGGTCAACTCAATAAGAAAGGTAATATTAAAATTGAAGTACATTTGCAGACACCTACGGCACGGTATAAGCGCGTAGCGTAAGTTTTATAGGTACTCAATTGTCAATTTCGTCCGTTTCCTGGCACCTTGGTGTATGAAGTAAAAACAAGGTTCAATTCTTCTGGTGCCCGCCCGCCCCGAGTCCCGATAGACCGAGTGGATGGTCCTAATTTTCTTTAATTGTAAGTTACTGATTAATTATTAATCCTCATATCATCCATCTTCAGCATCATTGGTTTTAAAAAAAATGATATTATTTATTTGCATGTCCGTAGTAAGTCTTGTGAGAGTCACCAACACTTGTCAGTTTTTAGCTCTTTGCCATCGGGAATGTTGAATGCAATCAGTCATTATACTAGTCATTGGAATATTCTTATCTCCAGGATTTTTTAATCATTTATCATTCGTCTCGTTTATAGTTTGTATTAGCTGCACTTATTTGCAGAACATGTAATCATTCATGAGCACATTGAATTGAGTCACCAATCTGGTTCATAGTTATGTAATTCTCTTCTCACTCCATTCTTTTAAGTTCAATCATAAAATTATTACATGGCTATTAAATTCAAGTGTGTGCCCGATTTAACATTTTAAGAGGCCAGGCTGACCTTAATATTGCTTTTTATCATTTTTAACACAGTATATATAATAGATGGTAGAAAGAAAGGGGAGTTTATTGTTAAATATTAATCTATATGTTCGACATCAATTAAATAGCAACAGGCCCATTTAACCAATAGAAAAGTAATGCCTTATAAAAGTTGAAAGTCCGTTCTCAATTTTCTGACTCATTTCAAACTGATTTAGCAGTCAAACATGGCATGAGATAATCCTTTTCTTGGTTTTTAAAGTATTTTCTTGTTTAAAAATTTAAAACTTGGTTAATTTAACTACAGCCCCACTGACATTGACATCAGTATTGCCCCAGAAAGCCCAATCTCCTCATCTTTATTGAACTACATTTATTTAGTCTAAACTAAATCTAAAGTAATTCCAATCTATTTACTTATTTTTACCATTCTAGAAATCATCAATAATCTTTAATCTAGTAATCTAATAGTTCAGTCCGTTTCCGTTCACTCCACTGTTAGTAATATTTATATTATATCATTTTTAAATGTTATGAAATATTTTTTTCAGGAAATTGGGTCCTACGTTCGGTCAACATGGTGCTTTTGCAAACTTGGCAATCGTTCCTGAAATGGTTTTGGAATCCTGATGTTTGGCTACCACCTGGTATAGATTGGCCAGACATTATACCAAATGAGAAGGTCAATTACTCTAATCCTGAAGATTTACTTTATCCCATTCCGCTCGCTCTTGCCATGATCTGTGTGAGGATAGTTGTAGAGAGGTATACCATTTGTATTCTTATTTAATTAAGCTGAGTTAAAAATGTTATTTAAGGAGATAATAATAGTATAAAACTATGTATTAATTTCGAAATTATACTTAGATTTGTAAATTTGTAACAACCATCTATAACTTTATGACTTTTTGTACAGATTGGTTTTTAATCCATGGGGTCAAAGTTTGGGACTTAGGAAAGTCCATCGTCTCGTTGTATCTTTGCAACCTAATGAAGTGCTTGAGAAGGCTTACAGGTCTACACGAAACAAATTTAATCATAAAGAGTTGGAGACTCTGGCAAAGAAAGTTGATATGGAAGTGAGACAAGTTGAAAGATGGATGAGAAAAAGAGCTGTGAAAGACAAACCGACAACTTTAGCAAAATTCAGTGAAAGTGGGTAAGTATAAAAGTAATTTACGCAACCCAGGATAGGCCTTTAAAAGCTTGTAATATTAAAAGGCTGACAATCTCGTTTTTTATCATTTTGGACTTTTAATTTAATAAACTACTCCCAATATGGTCCTACCTCTATATTTTATCGTTCTATGTCTCAGTGTTCCCAGTTTTTGGTAAGTTAGCGTATGAAATAATTAATTGCTAAAGCCATGATATTTTTTGAGCACAGGTGGCGATTCTTATGCTATACTGTGTCGTTAGCAGTTGGGGCGTATATTCTGTGGGACAAGGCTTGGTTTTGGGATATAAATCACTGTTGGTATGATTATCCTCATCATGTAAGTTAAAAGCAACACTTGTATAGTAAACCTATATGGCAGATAAATGAGTTATTCTTGGATGAGTCATAAACGAACTAACTAATGTTACGAATGTTTTCAACGTTTAGAGTGTACCCAACGATGTTTGGTGGTATTATATGCTCGGTTCAAGTTTTTACTGGTCTCTGATGTTCTCCCAATTTTTTGATGTGAAAAGGAAAGATTTTTGGCAGATGTTTTTACACCACTTGACTACCATAAGTCTGTTAGGTTTCTCATGGACGTGTAACTTAACTCGAATTGGAACTCTTGTACTTCTTTTGCATGATTGTGCGGATGCCTTTTTGGAAGTAAGTAGACAGCTGTTACTGTGTTACTTTCGATAAGTTACTACTGACTGAGTTATCGTAAATTCATGCCCAATGTACTATTATCACCATCACCATATCTAAAACTTCTCGTTACCAAAATTTACTATTAATTTTAGGCAGCAAAAATGTCTAAATATGCTAATTTCGACTTACTGGGAGACGTTGTGTTTGGTCTGTTTGCCATTCTTTGGATAGTGACTCGTCTGGGGATCTTCCCAGTGTACATTTTGAATAGGTTTGTAAACTGTACCCTTATTCTATTTACATTTCCGACCGAAAGTCTCTTTGGGGTAATCGCATTAATTAAATATTTCTTTTTTTAATATGAAATTGCAGTACATTGATCGAGGCTCCGAAAATAGTGCCAATGTTTCCGGCTTATTATATCTTCAACGGAATGTTGTCAATTCTTCTGTGCTTACATGTATTTTGGACATACTTCATTTGTAAAGTAGCCTTTAAGGCACTGTCTTCAGGAAAGGTATGTACTTGTTTCACTGCATTCCAATTTCCAATACCTTCAATTCAGTTTATTGAAATCACATTTTTACCTAGTAATTCAGTCTTTATCGAATGTCTTGAGAATTAGTGTCAAGGCTAAGGGCTAGTTGAAGTTTACTTTTTAGAAATCAAACAACTTTTTTTTTCTTTGCTACTACTACATCGTAGTACCCAAGTACCAAGATAATCTTGCCCAAGTACTGTATTTAATTTTGATCGCTTACAACTGCGTTGCGTATTATTTCTAAATTGTTCATTAAAAGCTAATCAACGCTAATCTCCGTGCAAGTTCAATACATTTGAAGGAGAAATAAGAAAGTAGTAAATCTAGAAGAAACAGGGAATTAGTCGTTTATGACCAACAGAACATATTATTATTCATTATTGTTTATTCTTAATTTTCATCTATTTTCAAAAGTAGGAAAAACAGTCGGGAGAAAGCTGCTTTCACCTTTATAGCTATAAAAGACTTAATAGTAATAGGGATGTGGGGTACACTGTACACTTATAACTGTGACTGCGTCAATTGACTGAATTTTAGATTGGTATTTATGTTAATGTTTAGGAGACAGTTGTTTTTCCTTGTAATTCAGTAACGCTATAATTTACTATTTTCACTAAAGAGAAAAGCTTGCTTAGCTTAGGTTTCTAAAGTGAAGGATTTCAAATGCAACAAGTAACAATTTAACATGTGACAGGGCAGATCTATTGAATTAGTAAGCGTGTGAATAGTTATTAAGGATAGATGTGCTATACTATAAATGTTCTTATTCTTTTAGATTGAAGACGCAAGAAGCTCTACTGAATCTGCCAGCGATGATTATGACAGTGACAAGAGTCGCGAGATAGCAAATCACATAAATCATGAATACCAGCGGGCAAAGCTTGAGGAAATTGAGAAAGAGTTCCAGTTGCATAAAAGGGAAGCTTTAAAATAGAATTATAAAAGCATTTAAGACTCGACCACTTAGTAGGTCATAATTTATTTAATTATCGTAAATATACTTATGCTTTGTCAGAGAGACAAATATTTGTATGATTTTAGAAGATAAGATACTACAGCTAGCTATCTTAATTAGTCTACAACACTTAATTTCCTAATTAACAAAGGGGCCATCATTTGTAATGTTTAAGTATAATTATATACTGTACACCGAGTACTGTACTACTACAGTAGCCTAGAAATTCATCAAGCATTTCAGATTTGCCCTGTGCTCGTGCTCATTATCATTCGTCGCCAAATATACAACAATTTTCGTGTATGCATAAAGTCCAATTAACTGATCACTGCATTTATTGTTTAGCTTTATAATAATTTGTCAGCACGGCACTACAAATCACCAATTAGTTAGGCAATTAGTTATAGGTTTGTTAAATTAAACCCATTCACCCAATCAATCACATAATAATGTAACAAACACTACTACTCGTAACATAAGACAAGACTTAATGAAGCCAGTTTACTGACTATTAGGTACAAGCATAATGAAATGCATATTATTATGGAAAAGTATTGCTGGTAGCTATACTATTATTGCTGTGGTCACTTATGTACTATACCTATAGATTATACTATTTAATTATAAATAATACAGTCAAGAATTCTTATTGTCAGTGAATTTGCATGCAGAATGAAGCACTCAATTGTTAACGTGTCTATTCCACATTACTTAAAAGAATACTCTGTCTGTATGTACCTACTAATATTTATATTTGCGCCTTTTCTATTATATCGTCGTATATTAATTATTGCATAATATAAAATATGATAGTAGAGCATATTATTCAGGAATTAATTAATTGAACACATTATTCTAAATTAATAAATTTTGATTATTTTTTACCCAAAACTTAAAATTCATCATTAATGTAATGATATTTATTATTTCTCGTAGGTAAGTAGGCAGTGTACTTTAGTTTGCATCCCTAAATAAGGTCACATCCAAATTTGGCAAGGGGTTAGGTAAACCATAACCGTCTAATAAAATTCCAGGTTTCAAGATGAGTCGCTATATAAGAAATACCTAATTATCTTGAATGTCAAATGATTTGCATGCTACCCATTTCACTTTATACGAAGTGGTCATTTTTGAAATATTTTGTACTTTATTTTACTCACTTCACTACTATGTATTTCGATGTGGTTAGTACATTACTTACATACCAAAATAGCACATAAATAATTATAACACCCAGAAAAATCCTTCATAGTTGTATTATAATATTTTACTTATGTACAATTGCAGTGCAATTAAATAGGTAAATAATACCAACTACAAAATAAAGAAATGTTATATGTAAAATGCAAATTTGAATTCATTTGTCCTTACTATATGCTTTGACATAAATTGTTATGCATTTGTTTTGTCTGGCATTAAATCAGGATATTATTATTATATTGGTGATACTGAAAAATAACAATATTTGACCCTCCTTCCAAAAGCTGTAAGATTTCATTTTTGGTAAGTACTTTTATGAACACTCTAGACAAAATAGGGACCTCTGTTAAAGTAATACGATTTCTACGATGTTATTGTTTATGCTATACAAAGTGCTGATAAAATCAATTGACTATCGTAGTTGAATTGATTGCTACACTAGAAAAGTATCATTTTATCTGTCCAAAGGACGAAAGTACCGAACACCTAAAGAGCGAATTCATATAGCACTGTACAGTACAAAGTTCAATCTTCAATCATTCATTAAAGTTTGTGAAGTATATTATGATGAAGACTTAATTTCAGCTTTAATTCCCAGCCTTTGTTAATGGATATGAGAATTTTATGAGATGAGAGAGAGAGTTGACATTAATTTATTATGGGTTTGCCATTGTATATACCTTAATTACATGCATCACCTTTCCTTGCGCTGAGAACAGTTCACAGGGTCAATTTAAAAGGTATATGTTTTGATATTTCCGAATTAAAATTGTAAAAATGAGCTTTCAAATCCTCTACCCTTATCCAAATTTTATCGCAGGGAGATTTCCCTACTCAAATACAATGGAGTGAGAGAAAGAGAAAGGTATGCAGATTCATTCATAACTAATGGTCGGTGGACAGTAGATAAGATAAGTAGATTGAGACTAACTTAGTGAACGGCCCCGGTGAAAGGTGAAAGTACATGGTTAATGTTGGAAGACCTTAACCGTCTTACAGGGTTGTAAAAAATGCTGGAAGTGTAAGTTAATTAAATCTTTCCATTGCATTTCCGGTCTTTTTGTTTCTTTTAAGTATAATAATCTCATAAACTAGCAAAAATTATATGCTGATACATTAGTGCGTTGTGTACCGCATAATAATATTATGCGGTACATATTATGCGGTACGTAACTAACTTTTTTCGAGGTATATCCGATAAACGTTATAATAAGGTACTCGTGTGTTTATGTATAAAAGTTGAAGTGCACAGGGTGCTCCACACATAAACACTCCTTATCAAGGAGACGTGCACGTATTAAGTAACACTTTGGGTTTTGGACCCTCGTCCGCCTTTGTAGCACATCATTGTGACATCATATCTTTAAACTACCATGGCTTGACATTATCACTCCGTCGCCGTAACATTTGTTATTTATTTATCAAGAATCATTGCATATCTGATGGAATAGGACATCTATCTACTCCTATAATCTCCCTAAAATTCTCCTGAATGAATTGGTTTCTTGTTAGTACGCAAACACTGTAGTTTTACTGATCTCTCATTGCACTGCTAGGTTTACAGCTAGTATTTTTTAAAAAATCAAAGAATACTTTATAACTGTACATATATCTAATAAAGCATTTTCAGTTACCTATTCAATCTTAATTTTAAAAAATATAATAGATAATGTGGGTATTCACTCAGGCGTAGTAAATGACGTATATGGCGTATAAAACAGAGTTTACTTCATTTACAAAATACAACGCGGTAGATTTAAAATAAACCAATGGTACGCTTTACATTTTTTGTAAGTTTTGCGCAAGCTGGAGGCATGTTTATATTTGGTAAACTGTCGTAAACTTTGAGGGCAACATATTCGTTGCTCGTGTTTTATTTTACTGCCTTTTATTTCATCCAAACCCTTATTCGGATTTGAAAATCAGGTTACTTTTCGAAATTTAAATAAAATTTCGGTACATTGGGAAAATATATTTATTGATGTCCTCACGGTAGGGCCTTCGTATCGTTATAAAGCGGTTAAAGTTATACAATTTTACGTTAAGTACTATATATACCACCGATACTCACCCGAGTTAATTGTCCCAATATATACAATATATAAAATAATATATTGTAACACATCATCTGGCTACCCCTCCCCCTAAACTGCACACACAATATGGACATGTCACCCTATACCTTTTGTGTGTCGTGTGTGTATTTGTGTATGTGTGTTTAACATACATATTTATAAGTATATGTATAGTGTGTGTATAATGTGAATATAAGTATACCAAAGAAGTTATTATACTATTTATCTATTTATGCGCAACGCAGAGTAAGAATGGAATGTATAGAATAACTAAAAGATGCCCTCAGGCGCTCCTCGGGTTGTCTTCGACTGTTGGTGTTGGTTGGCTGGATGGATGGACTTGACTTCTTCACAGTGAAGTAATTTCTCAACTGCCACTTCCTAAATCTCAGACCTTTTCTTTTATCAACAACGACGTACGTACATTAGATAGAGCCGTAGAGCACATAAAAACAACCGTAAATGGTTTTTTAATCTTCTAAATTTTTGTCTGGACCTGGAGGATCTGTAATTGAATGTTCACTTATCAGCGGTCAACACCATCCCACCATAAAAAGGTGTGTACCTAGACCTACGATTTTATTGATTAATTTTGAATTTCTGAGTTCTCAACTTCTGTATTCATTGTTGGATTAACATAAACCGTACATAAACCAATGTTCTTCATTCTTATCTTCTTGAGTGCGGAAGAGAAGATTTTAATTTAGGTATGCATGTATACTATTACTACATGTACGCGTACAGTTAATGCACTTGCACTATGCACATAAAAGATTATCCTTATAACAACATATTATTATTTTGATGGCTGTAATAAAGTAATAATTGAATATATTGAGCAGAGCAGGAAGTATTTCAGAAATAATTTGTTTGCATGACACGAGGAGAGGGATAATAACAGATAAGTGATGGTAGATCAAATGGTAGATGCTATCTAAAATTCGAAATTTTTCAATGACTGGTCATTTGTAAGGTAGGTCGGATTTTCAAGGAATTTGCTGGACAAGGGTAACGTTGACCTTGATTCTGTCTATGGAGTTGTGACTTAAATACATCCATCGTTTCGTTCTTATCCGAAGATTCATTGGTCGTCGTGCATTGAATCGTTTTTGCAAAAATCAACCCATTAATAATACACAAGCAATTGATGTAGATTGTAGTACACATTACAATTGGATTGGAGGGGTGTGTGGTTTATAAGTTTAGTAGATTAGAGGCCTGAGCCCGTGAACAGCTGACATCGAATAGGTAAACGAGTTTAGCAAAGTAAGATGTCCCTTAAAATCTGCTGTACACTGTAGTCCAAAGGATTATTTAGCATTTATTCAATAGCTCTTTATTTTAATTACTTACAGTTGATGAAATCACAGATATAGAATATAGAATATCTTATAGGTTAGTATCATTTTTCTGAAAAGAAAGTAGATTATTATTTAGTTTAAAGCGGTTTGAAGAACGCAATAAATTGTTCATGAATTTTTTATTTAGAAACTTAATTCTGTAACTGTTGCTTCTTAATTCTGTTTTGATTAATACGGTGCATACTTTGTTAATTATAGAAATATAATTAGAAATTGCCGAAACATGCCGCCTCGTAAGGATGCTGGAGGGGTAAAGAAAATTGGTCAAGTTGGAGCTGGAACCAGTAAGGCATATAATAGACCTGATCCCATTTCGAACGGAGAAATTCTAACGGACCTCTTTGGAAAACGGTGGAAAATTGGAAAATCAATTGGGTCTGGTGGATTTGGGGAGATATATCTAGGTTTGTTAACCTAATTAAACTAAACTAATAATTGACGTTTTTAAAATGAAATGTATATTTGCCTATGTGCTCTTTATGTAGTATCAGTTCAGTAGTTTCTACATATTACCCTCCATTTCATTACAAAGTAATTTAATAAAGCAAAGTCTGATATATTGTTTGTTTCTTCATTGTAGCAAGTGAAGATGTGACAAAAGGAGTGACAGACAAGGCAAATTATGTCGTGAAAATTGTAAAAAAATATTATTAAATTAAAAATATGAAAGTAGCATACTAATTATAGAGGCTTAAAGGTGCATTGCATATTTCAACGTTTTAATAAAAGTTCATTGTCTCATTTTAGGAACCATTTTCAAACGGACCATTATTTGTAGAAATTGCTTTCTACATTCGTATAGCAAAATCGGAGATGAGTAAGTAGCGTTTTCTAACTTTCAGTTTGTAAACTTGCTTTGTGGTATTAGTATGCTATATTTACGAATTTTAATTATAATGATTTTATTTAACAGTTGAAGACTGGAAGCGGATGAAGAAATTAGATTACTTAGGAATGCCTTCGTATATTGCTTCAGGATCACATGAATACAAGTCACAACAATATCGTTTTATGGTCATTCAAAGATTTGGACAAGACCTTCACAAGGTTTTGCAAGAAAAGCCTGGGAAAAGATTTAGCAATAAGACTGTTCAATCGATCGCAATTCAAGTAGTAAGTAGTCATAGTCATAATCAGTACACATCCACCACGCAATAATTTTTCTTGTTTCACAATTTTATTTGATAATAATTTCAGATCGACACATTGGAATACATACATTCAAAAGCTCATATACACGGCGATATCAAAGCTTCTAATCTTCTGCTAGGATTGGGCAATGGCCCAAGTAACAAGAAATCTAAACAGCCGCAACAAGTTTATCTTCTTGATTTTGGCCTCGCTGGCAAGTTCGTCAACTGTGATGATTCGCATGTAGCTTATGGACCAGATGCGCGGCGGGCTCACAATGGAACGCTGGAGTACACCTCAAGGTTTGAATATATATTTATTTCTTGGTTTTTGCAATAATTTAGTTAAAAATTGTTAAAATGAAGAAAGTCCATTTAAATTATATTTACTAAAATTACTAGGGATGCCCATATTGGAGCTTTTTCAAGACGAGGAGATTTGGAAATCTTGGGTTACAATATGCTCGAATGGTTGTGTGGCAATTTGCCTTGGTCTCCAAAGGATGTACCAGAAAAGGTTCATAAACAGAAGGTTGCATTTATGACTAACCTAAATTTGAAGAAAATTTACCCTGTGGACATTCCAGGTATGATATTAATTTACGTGTGTAAGCTCATTTCCATAAAATTGTCATTTTACTATTATTTTGAATTCATTAATTCGTATTTCTAATTATAGGCTTAGACGTTATCGAGAAGTTCCTCAAATATGTTTCTTCCATGGCTTTTGAAGAAGAACCTAACTATGTTCACTGTAAAGATATCTTGAAAAAAGGTTTGCCGAGCAATTACAAGAGTTCATTGTTTTTAGAAGACGTTGCTTCACTTCCAGTATCTGCAAAATCCTCGAAAGCGACATCCAAACGAACTGTAGGAATGGATGTCGTTGATGATGGTGTTGTTAAAAAGTTGCGTGTTCCAGAACTCGATGAGGAAAAAGACATTGTAAAGAGGTTTGCGATTTTTTTTTGCTCATTTGTACAATAATATGAGAACTAAATCTGTTTTAATAATCACCATTATCATTTTATTTAGGTCCACAAGGACAACAAGAAAAGTAAAAGACTTTAATTGGGCTCGAGTACTATCTTCTGACCCAGAAAAGATCGTTAGAGCTGCATCGTCTCTTTCACAACAGTCTACATCTGGTAAAGAAGAGTCTACGAATAAAACTCCTTCGCCTGTTCTGGCCAATCCCACCCCTGCGATGCTGCTAATATTGTCAAAGAAAAAAGAAAATATCCGTTCGCCAATTAAAGCTAAGACTGTCGAAATTGAGGTATATAATTAAATTAACGTTATAGCGTTTTGTAGTTCAATACCAATATGCGTATTCTCAGAACACATTGACTCCTAAAATATTTATTTAACCATAATAGGGTACTACCGAATACACTCCTGCAATGAGAGAACTAATGATGAAAAAGAAGACTGGATTTCCTAAACTCGCCGTTGGAAAAAGTAGGTTGAAGACTATTACCAAAAATGGTGCTCCCAAACACTAGACTTTTGTGGCATCTAATTCGCCAACATTATTTGTATTTATTATTATTATTTAATGCCTCATCCACAGTACGTTTGTATTTTTACTATTACTGATGTAGAGCCCGGATAAGCAAGCAAACAAAAAAATTTAGGTTAAAATATTTGTAACCAAAATTGCAAAATAAACACCACAAAATGTATACTAAATAAAACAAATCGCGACGAAACGTATGTAATATTATCTTAAATTTCTGTAAATACAATTTCTTATTTTGTAGCTCTTGTAAGGTTCGCAAAAGTAGATACGAATAGAATTGTGCTAAATTACTTCGTCAAAGTAGCACTGTCGTTTTTACAGTGGGCACCGAATTCTAAAGCAACATTCAACTCGTTTTTAATGTTGGAGTTGCTTAATAATCAAAGGAATTTGCTTGCTCATCTGAACTCTGACCGATTAGGTTACCTTAAAAGTTAAAAGGCAGTCTAAACCGCCGTATTAGTTGTATTATACCCAAAATTTGACTTATTCGTTTGAATTAACTCTTGAGTTGTATATTTTAATTAAATGTCTCAAACTAATGCTTGCTGGTTTCATAATTATACCCTTTAATGTGTTTTTCATTTAGTTGTCCCTTCATTCATACAAGATATAAACTACAGAGCTTGAGGTTTGTGCACTAATGTGCCACATAAGTTTGAATTAATGTTGGACTGATGTGGCTTACTTAATGCTTAAAAATATCTTGAAAAAACATACTATATAAGTATTGTACACCTGTAAAAATGTATTGAGTTTCGCCAGATTTCACCGCTGGAAATCTCACTTCTAATAAGTACCCATTTCCTAATGATATAAATAGATAAGGAAGCTAGTATAATTATTGGAGATGGGAAATTCTTTTGTGATTAATTTTCCTAGGATTAATCTTCAATGCCTAATGTAGTCTATAGTTTATGCTTGTATAAAACTTGCTCGGAGCACGTCAGTTTAATTATTTAATAAGCTTTCTTCTGATTGATTGATATTATGATTTTTGCATAATATTGTGTTTATGCATGTGATGCTAGTTAAGTGAGAAAGATGTTTCTTAACATTAATTATGTATTGGTTGGATTAACATCGGTGAATTTCAATTTGAAAATCCAACAATTTAAAAGTATTACTCCTTTATTACTACGCTATCGAAAATGAAATTGCCAAAAATATAGACTAGCTATCGTACAGATATACTACCAAAGGCACTGATTGTATGGATATGAATAAGTATTAACCTACAATAATATTTAACTTGACATTGTTTGGTCTTGGTCATTTCACTTTTGATCGCTTACAGTTTGTAAACATCTCTCTCAAACAAAAATAATGAATGCACAGCTCAACATTAAGCTAACTTTAGGTACATGTAGATAATTTAGTTTAATGTTTTCGAATAGTATCGGTACCTGCTGCTTCTCCCTATTTATTTTTGTAATAAAATTCATTTTCTATCAAAATAGATTGTGTCAACATATCATCATGATCATGACTATATTGAATGTGAAATACTCGATTTGCCTCACTCAGTGTCAGTTCAGTATTGTTTGAATTAGAGTTTTTGACCTGCTAACCAGCTTTGTCTTATAAATATTATAGCTATACAAAGATATCAAATAAGTAACAATAAAAACGAAAACATTTTATCTTGTTTAACTACACACGAATGCTAAAATTACCATACCCTCGCTCTGCTCTGGTCTTCAACAAGTGTGAATCAATTATTGCAGTTATGTATTGTATACCTAGTACTTCTAGATTGGAAATACTCCAGTTTGTGTGTGTAGCATTTAAAGCCTGTTTATTCACAAACAGTGAATCAGCTACAGCTTTGTTGTACTGCATGAGCAAGGAATGTTTACTGTAGAAAACATTAATTTGCCTGAATTTACTGTGTTTGATTAGTTAAAACATCGAAATATTATGTAAAGCATTTGAAAATAGACAAAACCGCAGTATCAAATCAAATCAAATCAAATCAAACCAAAGCTTTATTGTCAAGTTGCTTCAGAAATATCAATTCATGATACACTGTTTTCCAGCCTCAGACATACATAGTAGATTTGTATAATTCCCAAGTAATTTATCTATTCCGTACTATCAC
>JABASH010001529.1:0-25477 GCA_019776445.1 Tomocerus maximus | reverse complement strand
ACTTAGCTAATAGCCACGTGATTTGGGAGGACTTTGGGAGGACTTAGTTAATAGCCACGTGACTTGGGAGGACTTTGGGAGGACTTGCTTATTGATATTAAAATTGGGACGAGTCTTTCCCACTAGGTAGTCCTCTCACTGCAGTTCAGAGGACTATCGGAGGACTAGGGATGAGCTCACGCCCATCACTGGTAAAAACCGTCAATTGTCAAGTTGTCAATCTGTCTGAAAGAAAAATTCGAATGATGCTAACATCTTTTTAACTTGTGCCTTACATAAGAAAAATAATAGATATGTGAAAATTTTAATACTAGTATTAATAGTACTTTAAAGTAGTCATACTTTAAAATGAAGCAAATAATATTTTGAACTCTTTGGGTCTTGGTTTCAGCAGTTTTATTCGTAAAAAATTTCTAACTAATGACATAAATATATTCTTGTTAAGAATAAGTATATAGTTTGAAGATATATTATTGCTGTTTCGCTATTTGGGCTATCGTGCCTATAGAGGGAAAGGGTAGAAAAAAGTCGGATATATAGACCGGATAACGAATATATTCCATATTCTTGTGACTCTACAAATCCAGCTGAGAGTAAGAATTATTACAGTATTTCACTATTGGAATTATGGTTGTGGTTTGGGATATACCTTTCTGTAGTCAGTACCTAATTTTTTTCGGGTAGATGTCAATTTTTAGTTAATAAAAAACACATTCAATGTGTATTCTCTAGCTGGTAGCTCAATTGAAATTCTGCAGCGCGAAGTCTGTTCTTGAAGTCTTGAAACTTAAAGAGACAATTTTTTCTTGTCTTGTTGACTACCCATGTTACTCCATTTTTTAAAGGCCACAAATCCATTTCTACGACATGTACGTGATGTCACTTTCGTTAAAAGGAACCAGATGGAGGTCAAAGATCGTTTTCTAAGCCCATGGTCTAACTTCAAAGCGCTTTTGTTGTTCGATACAAGAAGTTGCTCCGTGGCATACAAATTTTGATCCTATTTATATAACAAAAATTATGAAACTGAATGAGAAATGGGTATATTATACCATACTCAGACCATGTCAGGAAATCATTTGAAATTAACGCATATGAAGTTAGTTCTCAGGAGATAAGATAAAATTATTAGTAATATGATCTTTAATCTTAATGATTATCAAACAGAATTGTTGAGATTATCATCCACATCCTGTCTTTTGGATACTTGTAGACATAATGAGAAGTAAACTGCAGTCAATGGCAGTTTGGGTATACCTATCCTGACTAACTGTCAAAAAGGAATGTTCTATCTATTTACATGCTTAACTTGTCCTATGGCGGTTACCAAACGACAAAGAAAGTTGTGCATCATGTATGTAGCTGACAGTTTACATTCTTTTCTTAAGCATTAACTCGCTCAAAACAACCTATCGTCCGTTTTTTAACAATTGATTTTTGTTCCAAGTGCATCCAGGCCTATTTACTGCTTGCCCTCCGCGGGCTCTCAAGGAGTTAGAAATTGGACACTACAGATAGAAAGTTTCTCTTCGATTTCCCTCCCTTTCCATATAACTAAAAATGATGTACTTTTTAGATAAGATACAATTTAAAAATATACTTATGAGTAAAAAACATCTTACTCATGTTACTAAAGACTACTAAAGACTGCATGTAAATACGAAGACTGCTTGTTATCTTAACATACTGTTTCCGATTGGCATAAAACCATAGTAGGATAGAAGTCGAGAATCTTCCTAAAAAGGTGTAAGACCTAGTATGGCCATTGTTCTTCCACCAGGGTTCGAATGTCGCTAAGTTCCTACGGCTACCTCAACTACATGCACTACTGCAGTAATCTACCGAAATACCTACAAGTACGCAATAATGAGCTACCCAAACCTAACAGGGGCAGATCCAGTACACCACCGTAGATCTAGGTTTTCCATTTCATAACACAGGCAGGGTAGTAGATTGGAAGATTATCAAAGTATTTATGTCATAGATGAGGAAACTGAATCTGTACACATAAATGCTACAATTATTTAAAAATGTAGCAAAAATCATATTTGGAGATTGAGAAGTACAGAGTACAGATATCTTCCATTATGGAAAAAAGTTGTAGTACAAACATACATTTTTTTGAAATAAAATATGCATCACCCCAACAATAGTTATATATATATCTTGTGTAAATGCTGCTTTTATTTTGTACCCATGATTCTCATAAGGTAAATGAAGTCCTGAATTGGAGCAACCTCAATTCCCTGTGAGGGGTAGAAAAAATGTACAGCCGTGCACCCGTAAGAGCTATAGTGGGATATTATTATATCTACATTCTATACTATGTACTTGCGTCTGCTCGTATCAGTCTTCGGTGTCTTTATTGGAATTCCCTAAAGAAATGTTCCACCAAAATTTTAGTGCAGAGCTCATCATGTCAAGAAAACGAACCAAGTTTATTGCTTGGCTAGGATGTTTTCTTCCTTTTATTTACCTCATTCTTCATCTTCAACAGTTTTCAGTCTTCACTTTCTGCTTTGCAGACAGGTTTACTATATTTAATTGTAACTTTCGATTGCATATAGAGAGGTTTGAGGGGTGAATTGCACAACACATTTCTTTGTCGTAACTTTTTTCTCATTTTCCATCTGGTGATTCTTACAACACATTAAATGACCATTTGGATCGAAGGAAAAAATGATCCCTCTTAAATTAGCTAGAGCACTACTCTTTGTCATTTGTGTCTTGTATAGACATAACGTAACAGGTAAAGACACTAATGGTATTTTGACAAGAGCATTCAAGTCAGAATGGTTTCTAGTCAATCATTTCTGAATCTTGAAAAGGAAAAGCATAGAAATAACATACATATTACTTACTGCTGTAAAAGATTTTAATGACCGTGGACGAGGATGAACTATATAATGAGACCCTTTGTTTGTAAACTAACTGAAGGTTGTTATGTATGTAGTACACATAGCTACCCACATAGACATGTTGACATGCTTGCTTGTTTTCATTCCATCGTCATTAATTGAAGGACAATGTAAATAGTATTTATATATAGAATTGTGGTTAGATAACTTAGATATGCGTAGTAGTGTGCCTTTGTTGTGTCTCTGTGTTAACAAAACAAATAATCTGCTCTTTAATGCAACACATCTGTTTACAATTACTAATCGTATAACACATAACGATAGATAAAAGTAACCTGCTGCTCTATTTCTTTACCTACTTGTTGGAGGATTTTGTGAAGAAAAATCATTCTATTGGAGAATATTTAGTTCTTAAATAAATTATTTTAAATGATGATCATAGCATGATGTAACAAACTATTTATATAGAAAAGTTTTTGTGATGAACAATAGTGTTTTCTGAGCCAGTTACCTATTACCTACAGGTACTAATGGTTGTAAGCTGAGTATTTTTACCTGTGCATTGAGCATTGAGTAGTATTCGGAATTGCAGGTACATCCATCGCACCACGGTAATGTGTCGTTTGCATGATATTAATTCGATGCACAAAATGAAATTCACATGCTAGGACGATGCTCTCTGTCCGCAATATTAAGTACATGAATAATGTTCTCCTATGGACGAGTATCTATTATGATGTATGTATATGGAAAAGGGGGAGGGGAAGTTAGCCCTCCATCCTCTTTATTTAGCTAGAGCACATGCCGTTTGTCTCTGTCTTCTTGTTATGGTTCAAGGACTTAATTCACTCAGAGTCAGAGGGAACAACTTTTTTTATCTGTTTTGAGACTCTTCAAGGTTGCATTATTATATCCATCAGCTGCTTGGTATGGCACATCATCGTTTAACTCTATTGCGGATCTTTTATTCTTCTTATCGTGATTATTGGAAGTCTTTATTCGGCAATTCAAGGCTATGACTTGTGTTTTTATGCTATAATACCTCTTTAAGTCAAGTGCAAGTACAAAACTGATCGGAGAGGGCGAAAGGAAATCTAAGGTATATTGGCAACTTTCGTCTTGCTCAACTCACATCCTTTAACCATGGACATGAGCACAAAGCAAAATTTCGAGACAAAACTTGGACAGACAGACTTGGTAATTAAACACAATTTATTCAGTATAAACTAATAATATTTATTTAGAGTAAGTAGATGTTCAAATAGACTTCTAATGAAATGTAAACCGTTTTCATAATGATTTTGTTTGCTACGTAGTCCCCGACTTGCAAAATAATATACGATTGGGATATTCGGGATTTCGATTGTATCTGTCCCCCATCTCCAGTAGGACCTCGTCATAGTTTTGAAAAGCTCAAATCTCAACCGTTCATTGCTGGATTGGAAATTGGAAAGAAATCTAAATGGTATGAAATAGAAAACTATTTGTATGGATCGAATTGTCAAGTTTGGTACTTAGAGTAAATGGAATCCTCTGAGTAGTGCGGTGTACTTATATTTTGTATGTATATTCAGGCATGTTGAGGTTGAAGGAAGGCCAAATGATGGATGGTTGTACAGTGACATTGTGCTAGAAGAATTTCAAGCTGGCCAATTCGAAAAAGTTTGCTGCCGCTACGTATTCAATCTCCTTCTTCACGACGACAACATACTTACGAAAAATTGTACGAATGCTTTGTAGCACTCAGTAGAATTTCAAATACGACTGCATTTATATGTATTATGTACTTCCAGGGAATGCAATGTGTATTATATGGTTTTCTTTCTCTTTTCTATTGCGATATGTGTGTCATATCGATTTTTCAGCTCAATACTTGGTATTGAACACATTAGGGCAGCATGCTGGAAGTCAAGCAATAATTTCTATCAGGGGTCTCTGGGAAAACAAGCACAAATGTCTTGTAGCAAATACATTACGTTGCCGGATTGAGTTGGAGATAATCGGAGATAGAGTTACAGTCCCTAAACTCATAACAATGCACCCGAAATCCTCCGGAGTCGAGTTTGGCTCTCATCAACTTGAAAAGGATTTTAAAGAAATGCTCCTGAGTGCAGATAGTTCCGATATTACTATACAATGCGGGGATCAGGTCATCTATGCTCACAAGCTAATTCTGTGCGGTATGCCCCTAGCTATATAAATACTATATAACGGGTGAACTAATTCTGATAAATACTCAATTTCCTTTACCTTTCAGCTCGTAGCAAAGTATTTGCTGCCATGTTTGAACATAATATGAAGGAGTCTATTTCCAACAAGATTATTGTCGATGATTTCGATCCTGAAATCATGGAAATCCTTATACAATACATCTACACAGCCAAGCTAATAGATTTGACTAATTCCGAAATGATTGCGGGTGTAATACAAGCTGCAGACAAATACCAACTAACAGAACTTAAGAACCATTGTTTTTTGCATTTCTCTCGCTGTATCATTGATGAGTACGTTGGATGCATGGCAGTACTAGCTTATCTACTTAATGCTGAAGATTATGTCAAAACCGTGATAGAAAACTACTGTCAAACGTAATTTTGACCCGTTAATACATTATATCTACGTATTATGATAAAGGCTCATTTAATATTCATGATTATTTACCTTGGTGCAGGAATTGGAAAACTTTGATGAAAAATGCAGATTTCAAGAAATTGGTATTCAAGTACCCTGCAGCCTTTTTCGGAGATTGTTAAACGATTCTACCATCCTAATCTTATTATTATGCTGTAATGCTTTTTATCGTAATCTTAATGCTTCCTGTAGTAGCTTAGCTTCTGAGAATGCGAATCTTCTCTAACTTGTTCAGCGGAAAATGACCACAATTTTTACAACTTTGATCTTGCTAAAAGTAGTTCCTATTTATTGAAAATGAAATTGTATGTTACTGTTTTACCACACGTAATTTGCCCACCATTAATATTTAACATAGTCAAATCGCTTTAAGTTATATTATTGCATGTGCTGTGCTATTAGCTTTCGGAAAAACATTTCAGGTTGTTATTATATTATACATAAGTATTATTATTTGAAATTTTATATTGTTTTGCATGTACAAAATAGCCGAATTTATACTTATTTACATAATAAAAACATTCCAACTAAGGAGACAGTAAGAAAATGGAAAATACTGGGCGTGGTTGAGGATCCTTTTGCATAAGCAAATTGTTTGTCACTTATCATCTTTTCATCAGGTGCATTTTTACTGAAGGCAGTTGTATCAATTTGTGTAACAGTCAACGAAGAGTTTTTTTGGAGAGTGCAGGATTGTGTTGAGTTGTTGTATACATGAATGGAGTCCAAACAATCACAAACACCATCCAGACATGTTAGGCCACGTAAATAATTGCAATTTGAAAAAAGGTGGGGCGAAGTATATTGGCAAGGCTGTCCAAAATCCAAGAGGCATTTCTTCCCTTTCCCACTACTGTAACCATTCATGCATGTGCAGACACCCGAGACACATTCTGCATTCTCTATACAACTGTCTTCAGGATCTAGGCTACTACAGTGACTTCCAACCAGACCGATGCACTGATTTGTCATATTATGAAGAACTTGATAAGAAGGGTTATGACAGTGACATTTTCCCTCGGCACATTTAAAATTTTCATGACACGGTGTATTTTGACACTTAGTGCCCCAGGCTGCCAGACATGATTTACTTTTTCCGGATAAAATGAATCCCCTTCTGCACTGACATCTTTTTACGTAAACGTTGTCGATAGCACTGTGGACCTGACTGTCGTGGTACATATCGGCGACAGAGCAGAATGTGTTGTTTGCACACAAAGCATCAGATGTGCACTCTCCTTCCGGGTAAGAATAGCAAGTTTGCTTGCTCGGCTCATACCATTGATTTTCGGATCCGAGGGCACATTCGCATTTTCCGTTAATGCAGTCCATCCCAGATGTTTTGTCGCAGGGTCGCTCGGCACTGCAAATTTCTTTATAGTTACTCGCCTCCACACAATATCCGTCTTTTCTTCCGAACCCTTTCTCACAATCGCAGTAGCTCAGCTCACACTTTGCATTTTCAACGCAAAAACGTTGCTTCCCGTGTCTTCCACAAGCGTGCCCTGCTTTTCCTAAGCATTTTTGTTTAATTGGATCAAAACTTTGGTGCTCGCTGTAGCAGTGAATTTGGCATGTTTCGTTGATGCATTTAAGCTGGTGGGTTCCGTCACACTCGTCGTCGTGCAATAGAAATGGGTCCACATCCACCACACTTCTTTTGTACATATGGTCCACTCCCCATATGTTCAGATCTTCTTCATCGTCTTCTTCGTAACTAGAGTCAATATCAGGTGTTGTTGCAGAAACAACCGAACATGGCGAACCTAACTGCTTTTTCAAAGCTGTAGTCACATGAAGGAAACTTAACAGGCACAGAAAACCTAGGGCCAATATCGATATCCATCTTGAAGTTTTCATTTTCTTAATTTCCTGTATAAATCAATAAAATCTTAAAGATTTAGAAAACACTTCTCAATAGCTCTTCTAAAGATTTGTGACGTTAATTGCGACGAAATTGCAAATTAGTTGGAAATGGTAGTCTTAATATTGGCGTGGTAAATTATTTTTAGTACTTGTGGAAACTATAATCAACATACCGAAATATTGCGGTTGCGGTTTTTACTGGTCTGTGTATAAAATGTGCACTAATTAACCACGAGGTTGTGGTTAATATTATATTTTAGCAGTTAACGTTTGTAACCCTTTGTGATGTTTCCTTACTTGTGCACTTGTTGGTAACAAATTATTAGCTTGGTATCATAACTATGTATACTTATTATGTGTTAACTTTTGAGACTTGAGAATGTCTTCCCATCCCTTCCATGAAGCATATCCTCAACTTATATTTTCTGATGCTAAACTAGTATCATTAAAAAGTTGAAATGAAGCCAAAGCCAGTTTTGTCCTGATATTCTGTCAGGCAAACTTCTATGTGCTTCCTGTTGAATATTAGCTTATCTCATGCATTTCAATGGTCTGTCTGGTAATAAGTATTGTGCATAGAAACTATATACATACATATATGTATATTAATTCTACGAAATGAAAATTTGTTAACTATAATTATGTAACTTTGATAAGGAAGACTTTTTCGGAAGCTTACAAATGTATCTCAACTGTCAAATAAGTGATTTAGGATAGAAAAGTTCATAGTGCTACATTTATGTATTACGATATGCAATGGATATCATTTTCTACTACAGCCTTCTACGGTGCACTAGTCCTATGCTAAGTCATGGCTAAATATAATATAACCAATATTCAGATAATCTTTTCCGGTTCAGTATACTATATACCCCAGCCCAACAAATAATATTTTCTAAATGTTATATGAAATCAGTGCAATATAATGAGATAATTTTAAACTATCCCATGATACTACTGTACTGGACTTATTCTGTTGACTACTTCTTTGTGTATTACTTCACATGAAGGATGTTTAACTGCAGGTGCATTTTTACTGAATGCAGTTTATCAGTATATGTAACCACCGACATGAGGAGAAATATTTGGAAAAAACTCATCAAAGTTAACAATTAGGTTTTTAGACGACAAAACTTGTAAATACTCGCTTAACTACAACTTTTTTTGCGAAATATATTGAAAACATAGACAAAGAATGAAAACCAACTGCATATACAGGTTGGCCATGATTATCCAGGTTTTGGTACAGTGTAGTTAGTAAATAAGTAGTTAGTAGTTGGTTTACTAATTCAAATCTGCCGTGTGTCTACCTTGACCCCAGGAATCTGAAAGCATATCATTTCCCGTTCATATAACATACTTAAATCAACCGTGGACATGAAGTTTTAACTCAAGCAATTTTAGGTAAACGTCATGCCTTAAGGTAACTTGAGATAACTATCTGTACCTGAAACTCATATTTAGACAGGAAAATATTTGATAGCTGTACGCGTTGTAAGCACGCACATTACTACATTGGCTATTCTATTAGAACATTAGCGAACGACTTGTTTTAGAGAAACATTGCCCTTGGTTAAGTGAAAACTATGATGAGAAATTATGTTGCGCTACATTAAACTGATTATTTATAAGCAAATATAAGATATATTAGCAAAATATGCTTTTCGTACTAATAGGGACACATGAACTACTTATGAATATCTTGCTCTTACAACATGTTTGTGTTATAGATGTCATTTCCTGGTTTAATGATCAAACTAAGTAAATTGTAGTGAGTATAGTTGTATAAAATGTAAATAAATCTGAGTGTGGGTTTCCTGAGGGCTAGTCCAGTTGAACTGGAACTAGAGAACGGCTTTGATGATCATGGCCTACAAGGAAAGTAGGACAGTCTCGATTTCGGATTTGAGGAAATGGGGAATTTCGTACGCGGTAAAGTTTTGCGTGCATGCCGAACGAAGCTGCGTGATTGGAATAAAAGAGAAAGTTGTAATGTGCACACAGGACGGCCTAGAAATGGAAAGTTCGACTGATATTCTATTTTACAGTTACGGGAATTTATGTAGGTAAAACCAAGTTCAGCTGCTTGGAGGTGTGAAACGAATAGAATACACGGTCACTATTAAAATCTTTGCGAATCAAATTCTTCACTTCGTCATTGGAATTTGAATAGCTCGATGTAAAAATAATTATGTAATTTTATGAATTCTGTGCAATGGGGTTAGGAATATAATCATGAAAGCTATGAGACAATGATGGACAAAATTGGAAGAGTTGTTATTACCGTTTCAATATATTTTCAGAACCGATCCTGTCCCATATGAGTATCCTGCTGAAAGTAAGCCACACGGTTTGGACGATATTCTTGAATTTTTAAGAGATATGTTATAAAAATGTAAATAAATAGACAGATACAAATTAAGTTAGCTAACGATATTCAGAAGTGAACTTGAGCACTCGTAAAACAATTCTGATGCCTAAAATATTCGTCACTGCTTTAGGTAAACCACTATCCGTGTTATACATTTTTGTGACACGTCACTATTTTTTGCACAAAGTTAAAGAAAACTTTTTTTTGTTAGAGTTTGTAAAAAGATTGAGATGTCAAGCGTGAATGCAGAGCATGGCATACGAAAGACTGGATGGTAAATGGTAATTACGAGTGAAGTGAAGTGCGGGATGGAGGGAGGTAATTTGGTTGTTAGATAGAATCAGTTAATCCTATTGCTATTATTAGGCTAACTCTGCTACCCACTGCTAGTAATGTCATCAAACCATCGTATTACAAAAATGTGGTTCTATTTTCAGCATAGTGCATTAACTTCAGTTCATTGAATTGATTGTTAAGTAATAGGTACAGAAAATACATCATATCCTTCTGATTTTTCGAATTGGGCTAGTTTTCAAAGCATAAACATCCGAAGTACAGCAATAATCATAATGCATTTGGGCTAACTAAAGACCCACACTGTATGAGTGAACACTGAACTTAAACTTTGTAGGGATATTAAGGTAAGTATAAATGTGACACTTTTGTCGTGTTCTTGAAAGCGTTGACTTATCGTAATACCTTGAATAGTAACGACCTAACAACCAACTCTTACTTCCTCAAAGGTGATTTACGATAACGTATGAGATTGTTTTTAAGTTGATTCGAAATTTATTCCCTTGTGTGGCACAAATCTGATGGCCTTTGCTTGTCATATTTTTCATTCACAATGGGCAATTTTTCAGTTCAACAGCTTCTACTACTACAAAGAAGTATACTGCCATTAAGTTTCGTAACTCACAGTGGCGAAAAAGAGCAAAAATATATAATTTTTCAACTTGATATCTGAAAACTTATCTCTCTGTAACGACATGGAAAATCTCACAAGCAAAAGCAACCTTTAAAACAATGAAAATCCTACTTTTTTTAATCTGTTTCGCTACTGATATGTATTGTATCTTCAACAAAATTCTCACAGTTGCGTTGTATTTAGTAATTGGTAGAGAAATGCCTATTATGTAAACCTACCTACACATTCGAATGAATCCCGAATGCTACATTTGTACAACGGGAATGTCTCAAATTGTCAATAGCTTTTTGTCAACTTCAAATTGTCAACACTTTTGCAATGCCAACAGCTTTTTGTCAACACACGCCTTTTTGTCAACAGTAGTTTTAGTATGTATTGAATGCTTTTGAATTTGGTATCACCTACCTACACATTAATACATTTAAGAGAAAATAGCAAATATTTAATTCATAATTCATTCAACGTTTAGTTTAAAGCGCTAGCAAGTACTTCTGACTTTAAATCGGGTAACAAGATTCTAGCCAATTTTAAATAACCACTGTGTGCTTGTAAACATATAGATAAGCAGAGAATACGCTTAGATATTGATCACTGTATACTAAATAGGTATTATTAAGGCAGTTGTGGGAAAACATCCAAAAAACCCTTTCCTTTTAATTTGAAAATCTGTGTGCATGATGGTGATGGAAAATAAACACAGAGACTATTTTTATGTGTTAGCTATTGCAGATTAGTTTAATATTGTACAGCAACGGAAGTTAATATTACATCACACAAAGGACAGGAAGAATGAAGAAATGTTTTCAAAGTTGTTTTAGTGTGGATAGAAGATCGATATGTAGTTTCTTTTGAGAAACATGAGGAAAGAGAGCGAGGATGAGTTGGTTTTGAAAAATGTGAAAAGTGTGGAGGTTTATGATGAAAGAGTAAACGATCATTCCAATTCCCATATCATCTTATCTGTAAACCACGAGGAGCGTAATGTATTTTCTGGTACTGGTCTGTCAGATAGTGGGTTGTCTTGGTTGAGTGTCTAGTGGAATGTTCTAAAAGCATATCTCCCGAACGCAATGCAGTCATCAACATCAACGCAGAGACTTTCTACACCTTCATTCATCTAGATCTCCAGATCTTTATTCTCCACGGATTTTGGGAAGAAGGAAATGGAACAGCGTTTCTCTTCTATTCCATGTGCCTATCATCATGAATTAGCTTACAGTGCATTCCACTGCCAAGCATTATATCACACCCGGCCAGCTAGCTTTCTTTTCCGGAGATTCAAATAGAGCCCTGCCACTTTTCTCTCTCAATCATTCCTTATGGTCCCTTTGGGCCAAATTTCTTTTTACATTTTCTACTTTTACACAATTTCTCTGGAACTGTTTTCCTTGTCAAAATACAAATGAACCTCCAGCTACCATTGAATAAAATCACTCCAGCGCTCATACCTTTTACACAATACAAACATGCAGAGCTGTCATGAAATTGTTTCTTGAATAGAAATGACTTTGACTTTATGTCTTCATCAGCGATATTCATTATAAATTGATTTTCTCTAAGGTGCATAGTACATGTACTAGTATTTCTAAACACAGTTGATGTGCCAATGCTGCCAATGTTCTAAGCTACAATTAGATGGCATTAATTAATGATGTTTTTTGCATTCTCATCCTTCCATTCATTTGTACATGGTTTTATACGATGCAAGATAGGTCTAGGTATTATGCAATTTAGATTGTAACTATATATTGACTCATTTATGTTTTGGGATCAACAAGGTTGTAATAGCGAATGTAATGTTTGATGACCTGATTCTAAATTCTAACCTTTGCTTACTTGAACAGGCCAACTTGAATGGAGTCTATGTGGAGAACAAGGGAAAACATGAAACGTACGCAACTGGAATCAATTGGTATTCTTGGCATGGATACTATTATTCGTTGAAGAGAGTAGAGATGAAAATTCGAAATCGACTTTTGTTCATCTGAATTTTACCCTCATCATCATCGTCTGCAGAGAAGAAATTCTTCACATTTGTCAAAACTTTGCTTTCAGCAAAGGTCGTCTTTCAGGACTGGAATGAAAGAATATAATAATTTAAATACAGATAGTATCATGCTTGACTCATGGTCCTGGCAGCAAATTGTAAAAGTACCCCTACCCACAGCTTCCCGTACAAAAGTATTTTCTTTGTGAAATGTTTCTGCAAGTAAATTGATAAACAATATCGTAGAAATTCTTCTCAACTATGTAAACTTTTGTGCTGTAGTAACTTTGGGATGAAATGTGCATAAATAGTAAATAGAATTTAAAGCACCATAATAGTGGTACCTAAGATTACTGCACTAGTACTCAAGTATAACTTTGCGTTTACACGAGGAGTACATGTTACATATAGTAGGAAGGAACAGACTGGATGTCAGAAATAAACATTTATGTACAAAGCTTTAATGCAAATAAAACTCAATTCTTAATCTCCAACATTATTGTCGTATACAATCTTGAATTACAAAAAATGGCAAATTACTGTTATTTCGCAAAATTTTTAAAATGCAAAAATAGGTATCAAGTATCATTTGCGACATTCTTTGTTACCTTGCATGAAAATTATGTAATAATGATAAACATGTCATATTTATTGACGTCAAAATTTTTAAAATGCAAAAATAGGTATCAAGTATCATTTGCGACATTCTTTGTTACCTTGCATGAAAATTATGTAATAATGATAAACACGTCATATTTATTGACGACGACCAGTTTGCATGTAAAGCTAGTATATATTATTGAAATTGTCATGCATAAGTAAATGCAGAATTGGGTTATTCTTTATGATTATTGTTTTGCATTAAATGTCAGTTTACACGAAGTTAAGTAGACCTAATGGACTTCCTCACTGAACTAATACAATACCGGCTTTACCGACTGTATGACAACTTATTGGCAAGTTCAATATATATGTAAATCAGTACAGTATAGTATTGGATTTTTGCTTAACCGTGTGCATTGCATTGTTTGCAAAACCAAATAATATAAATAGTATATTATGCAAAACGATCCTTAATCATTATCATTACTAATGTAATGATTTTTGCTTGCTGATGGTATATTCTATTAGTAATTCCCGTGGTCAGGATTGTAGTCTGGTTGTTATTGCTTGTGGTTGTGGTGTATCCACTTGAGTATTAATTCACATGGTCGTTTGTAACTGCTAAATGTAGTAATTCTGATTAGTGTATTCAATTATGTAGAAATTAATACGCAGGCAAATTCGGACAGATTAGTCATACAAAAACATACATGGTTTCCATTAAAAATGCATTTTTAAATACTATTGACTATTCATGAAGTTATTCGTGTCAAAGCATTTTTATGTGAATTTATTACTATGTATAGCCAAGTGAACTTAGAGAATAATTAATTAATCCTGACCTTGTTCACTCGTGACAAGACATAATCGTTAGCTCTAGGACAAACAGCATTATGCATTTCCATTTTCTAAAGCCAAATATAAACTCAGCATCACGGTGTTTTTGTGCAGAGTATACTAAGAGAACTGGTAAACACACATAATATAGGTTACTTATTATTATGTCTATAGTTAACTAAATACGTACATTTGCGATTTTAAGGGCTTTCAATAGCACTATACTCTTATAGTTACTTAATGTTAACAACTGTTGTACAGTATGTATTGGAAATATTAGTTGCACGGTGGTAGGTGAGGTTGTTTATGACGCTTGAACCATAGGAATGTTTTTGCATTTAATTAAAATTGTACTGAAGAATCCATGCACACAATACAAGTGCATATCTTTTATGTCGCAACAAATCTGTAACGTATTTTGTTTTCAGAGAAGACATGCCTAAATGACACAGACACACTCCTTGCATTTCAAGATGAATTATAGCATGACACAGACTTAGGAGACTCGAGACTAAGGAAATATCTTCTGCTGGATACTTGTTTGGAGTCACAAGATCGTCTTCTCTGTTCCACCTCTCTGGTTGGATGTTAGTAGAATAGCACTAGTACTATGCATGGAGGAAAAAGAGAAAAGAGCGAAGAAAACCAGAATTAATCCGAAAGTTTACATAGAAAACATAAATGCAATAAATACTAATTTGACACAATAGCAAATAAATAGTAAAATATGTTACAGGTGAACAACGATGGTTTTGTGTCCAAGAAATATCCGCAATTTATTGCAGCCGGAGTGGGTGAGACTGAAATATTTATCATTTTATCTCCACAAATATATTCATATAAGTACCCATGTATGTCGCCCTTATCTTTTACCAGTTCGGAGTTCGGACACCAAACAAATGTCTCTAAGATCTTTTATGGTGTGTAGTTTATCAAATATGCAATTCTGCATTTTCTTTCAGCCACACTAGGCGCATTTTCACTAGGTAACGTTCTCGGCTGGAGTTCTCCTTCATTGTCACAAATTAAAACACACGAGGCCTTCCTGGGATTGCCAGAAGATTCACATTCATGGATTGGATCTTTGGCCCCGGTATTTACTGAAAATCGATTTCATTTTTATTGCTAACCAAGAAAACTATTTTAATAACTTTGCAATGAATACCATTATGAAATTTTTACATGGCCAGATTGGAGCATTCTGCTCAGGCCCAATCGCTGGAATTTTAATAGATAAAATTGGAAGACGGAAATTTATGATGTTACTATCACCATTTTTTGTGGTATGACAAACTTCAATAAATTGACTGGTAGATTACGAATAATAAGAATTTCTATGCACAACTTTCTCTCATTTCACTAGGCAGGATGGTTAATGATTGCTTTTTCAGAGCATGTTGAGTTAATTTATGCTGGAAGATTTCTAACAGGTACAAAACTCTATTGTTTCAATCATAATTAATTTGGAGACACTCATTTTTCTGTTTATTAGGATTCTGTGGAGGATCTTTTTCATTAGCGGCTCCTGTGTACATTAGTGAAACTGCCGAAGATAGTATCAGAGGAACATTAGGTTCATCATTGCAGCTAATGATAAATTGTGGCGTATTTTTTACGTAATTACTTATCACGAGTCATGATTTCTCTCAACGGCCGATTCCTGATTTAAAATTCTAAATATGGATTTTTAGTTACGTGGTCGGAATCTTTATTCCTTGGAACTGGTTGGCAATCGCTTGCGCTTGTATTCCTGTAATATTTTTAGCTTTGATGTTCTTAATGCCTGAATCCCCAAGATATCTACTTACAAAAGAAGATAAACCAGCTTCTTACAAAGCTCTATGCTGGCTTCGTGGGGCCCAATACCCGGAGCAAGTCAAGGAAGAACTTGAAGCAGTAAAATTCATAAACGATATTATTAAAGCAACTTTTTAAATAATGTGAGCACAAAATAAAGTTTTATAAATGCTTTACACGTGCAGGTACAAAAAAGTATTGAAGAGCAACCTACAGCCACTTTTCGCAGCATGTTTGAACCTTGCATCCTGAAACCTCTGTTAATTTCACTAATAATGATGTTCTTTCAGCAGTGGTATGTGACCGTGTACAAAACGGTACTTCCTCTTTTCTTACAACTCCATCATATGGCTTTCACCGAAACTTCACCAATGAACTTTGGTGTGGTGAAAGTTGGGACAAGTTATTAAGAAAAGAGAAAGGCAGAGTTTGATTTTTTTCAGATTTTTGTGTCCCACTGTAGCTAATCTGTATAAAACTCACATTGTACTTCCACCAGATTTTTTACCAAAGCGAATATTTTGGTGAAAATTTTGATTTTAATGGGAGTTAACTTAGAAGAGGAATGTCCAGTGTTATACATGCGAAATAAATAAATAATATTGCTTTTAAATCCAGGAATGGCAACAACGCTGTGGTGTTCTACACAGTAAAAATTTTTGCAGATGCAGGATCCACACTTGATCCTAACATTTCCACAGTCATTGTAGGAGGTGTACAAATAGTGACTTCAATAATTTCTTCAATACTAATGGACAAAGCTGGCCGAAGGGTTCTGTTAGTTATTTCAGGGGTTCTCATGACCATTGCTCTTATTATTCTTGGGATCTACTTCTACCTAAAAATTACAGACCCAGCATTAGCAGAAAGCATTGGATGGCTCCCTCTGGCCTGTTTGCTTGTTTTTGTAGCAGCTTATTCAATGGGATTCGGTAAAAAAATGGAGCAGTAATTGCCTGTCGTATAAAAATGATTTCTAACTATTTATTTTCTAGCATCATGTTTGGTATTTTACAGGCCCGATAGCATGGATGGTGTTTGCTGAAATTTTACCTCTTCACATTAAAGCAAATGCTGCAGCACTAAACTGTTCTTTTAACTGGTTAAATGCTTTTGTGGTCACTAAAGTTTTTGATGACATAAAAGATGGGATAGGTACATCATTTGAAACGAGTATTTCCTTACTAATTCCCTATAGCATCGCTTCTCAAGCGTTATTTTTTCATTATTATAGGAATTGAGTGGTGCTTCTGGATATTTGGAATTGCTGCCGGGCTGGGCACAGTTTTCGTAATTATTTTTGTTCCCGAAACAAAAGGGAAAAGTCTGGATGAAATACAAAAATACTTTGGAGGCGGTAGCTCCACTTCATCAGACACTATGGAACTTGATTCTCAAAAATCTTATTTTTAAATTAGATCGATTTATGCATTCTGTAGAAAGTAATACTACCAATTATTGCATTAATGTTTGCATAAATGTTGATTATCAAATTAAAATTAATATATTAATACTGTACTGTATACTGCTATTCAGTTGCAGAAATCAGTTAATGAAACATTATAAAAATGGCATATTGACTTCAGAAAACTTGCATTTAAGTCGCAGACAGCGTCATGTACTCTTTATTTTTCATATATTTACTTATTTTCGAGTACGACAAGAACAACAATTCATACATATTTGTAGTCGCATACATCCATTCATACCCGTCACAGTACAGAAACGATATCATATTTATAACATTTATACCACCAACCGCAAACGAACATTCTTTTCAATACACAGCAGCAAGTTGGCTTTCGATGACCAGAAAATAATTGACACCAAAATTAATATACCATTATAAACGCATTCGACATTGGAAATCATTCACCCACATTCATACCTTTCTCACTCATATCGAAAATCGAGGAAATTATATGACTTGTACCAACAACTTTAAGTTTCTGTATATACTTAATCCAGTAGTGCTCTTCTTAATTTGAGCATAAGTTTTTGGGACTGACAATAATGCGGATTTCCAAACTAAAATATAATCAAAAGTCTTCGGAAAATGTTTTAAAAGTCACCGTGTTACTAAATTTTCAAGCGTAAACAACTCGACAAAAATCAGAAAAGAATAGACAACCGTCAAATATCTGAAGATTTCAAAAACAATTGAAAGTAAATTCTACGATTTTAATTCTAGTTATGATCCATGGACGTTTGGTAATATGCAGAATATTAGTCTCGTATTTTGCAAAAAGGTCCATTTATATAGCGTAAGTGTCTTCCCTACAATCAATGTGAATACGCTAAATTTCATTAAATGTCTGTTCAATTACAGACTTGAGTTTCATCGGGTACTTACAGTTACGATCAGCCGTTTTTGCATGATTCAGAAGCTGCGAGTCTTCTTAACCACACCATTTATAATTTCTATTAAGCCCACTAAATCTTCATTCCTCTTCCAGAGGTGGATGAACAGGATTTGGAGGAACAATTATTGGTGGAGCTGGAGGAGGTCTTTCATAATTTACTAATCGCCGACCAACCAAATATCTGCAACAAAATTATAAACATCACATAAATACAAGCAGACACGGATAGAAATCTAATAGTGTATTTAATTGCTACATAATCATGGTCAAAAGGGATATCTATTATACTGCAGGAGAACTTAATAACAAACGTACTTGTCATTTTTAATATGTTCATATAATTTCTTGAATTGACGAATTTGAAAGGCGACTATGCCTATAATTGCAGCAACCACTAAGATAAAGGGGTAGATTCGACGTTCCACTAGATTTTGAGTCTCCAAATTTGGAACTAGAAAAATGGACATTTTTTAAACTGTGATGACAATGAAATGTAATACAATAAGGTTGTAGTAATTAAATAACAGAAATAAAATAACGATTTAAAGCACACTATTTACGGATTTACCATATACAGTACATAATAAGCCCCTAAATATATAAATTAAAAACGATGAAAGATCTTTCACAAACCCCATTCATTACCGAGAAGAGGTACGATGCTCTGGCTTATCACATATGGCACCGCAAGTGCCAAACCCAGCCAAATTATACACGGAGCTGCTAACTCTTTGATTATAAAGTTTAGGTTGATATTTCGTACACCATCATTGTAAATCTGAGAAAAAGTAATAAATTAACTCAACTAAATGAAACAAAGCAAAAGTAAATGTTCCTAATTTTAATGACATACTCTTTCGAGAGTCCGACGAAGCCAGAAATTTGGAGGGCTCATCATAGTTGACGCACAAGCAATTTTGATGTAAAGTGTGCCCATAACCCAGTTTTCACTAGCCAAATATATCGGGGATTGATTAAGGGGTACTCTTAATGGGGAAATGAGAACCAATTCAAACAGAAGACCACACATATATGGGATGACCCCAATCAAAAGCGACACAGCAACTGCAGCCTTTGCAACCTGGAACGACATCAGACCAAACTATACAAAAATAATCAAAAAAATCATTTAAAACTTGATGACAGGCTATTTTCATGTTAGTTCATTGTTCTGCATGTCTACTAGTGAATTAATACCGTAACACTCCATTTCTTAACAGTTGACCAAACAGCCGCCCAACCTCGTGGGATCCACGTTCCGCAAAGAATCAAGACTCTAATAGTTAACCAGGTTACGTAAAGTCCACTTGCTGTGGTATATAGTTCGTGAACAGGTTCTTCAGAATTAGACAGCCAATAGCTCATAACCAAACGTCCAACGGACACTACACAAATTTCTTCTATTAGCTCAAAATATATGACATGATGTACATCTGTTATTGAGTGCAAACAATGGAGATTATTTTCTTTGCAAATACTTACCTGGAATAGTTAAAATGCATATACTGACGACGCTTAAGGTAGCACACATTGCCAATAACAAAGATGCAATCTAAAAATAAAACAAATCAGAAACACATTAAAGTAAAGTGCAGCTTATAATACGGGCCCATCAGCACACGCGTTGCCGGATCAGTTCTTATTTCTTAGGTCCCAAGACTTAGTTTATATATACTTTTAGCATTGATTTACCAAATTTACCATCATCGTCTTATTTCCGGATTTTTATTAAACTTTAACTACCTAATTACGGTAAAGTTATGATTCAAGGTCTGCAAAGTGCAACTCAATTCAATATTGGAAGTAATTTATTATAGTTCAATTGTCAAATTTTCTGTATTAGTAGACAGGACGAAAACGTGTTTTAGTTTGATACGTATAACGTTTGACTAAGAAATACCAAAAATATCTGTTAGTGCTACCCATGTTAAAACGAAATATTATCTCTCACCTTTAATGGAAAGTATTTTGGTCTTCTGTACGGAAGAAAGCCGGTAGGACCATCTCTTAACAGTAACGCTTGATGAGCAGCTCCGAGTCCTCCTTGATTTCCACCGATCCATCCGAGCCCACCACCTGCTCCTTCAGCAATTGCTGCAGGGACTACTACAGGGACACCGTCTAATTCTGCATCAATTTCTCTGTTGTCATTGTTTTCATTATCATTTTCTTCACGTTCATTTTCTTCAAATTCAAATACACGTTGCTCATTTTCATTGCCCTCTTCTGCATGAATTACTTGACCATTTTCCTAAACATAAAATATTATTTTAAACAGTGGCGAATCAAAAATTAACATTGTAAACATTCAAAAATTAGAAATGATTTGCGAGATAGAGGTTTGTGAGGTGATGCGAGCAGTAAATAGAAAAAATTCGACCCTTACGTAATCTTCCAGTGGAACTCCACCAAGTAGATAAGAACGTAAATCTAATATCCACGCCATCACAACACACCAGAACTTTACCATACTCTTTAACCACTCCCTAGTGTGTCCTTGCTCTAACAGAGCAGGCATCATAACTTGCAGTAGCACAAGTTCCAACGAGAGCTCATGAGCTTGTTCACTAAAAGTTATTAAAATTATTTGGTAAAGGAACTGTCGAAAAATTAGTAAAATTATGATTTTTAATTTGAAATTTAGTACAATAAAAATTCTTACGTGGTAAATACGAACGTGTAGGGCAGGAAAGTAGGCCATACTCTTTTAATTATACGAATAGGAAGCCAAACCATCAGGAGAACAGTTGTACCAAAAATTATCATCGAAAATAAAAATCTTCGTACATGCCTCAGGATTGGCAAATGAATCATCTGCAGTGATTAATAAATATTTTTATTTTTGATATTAGTTAGATGTCTACTAACTAATAATTAATTATGACGATTTTGGTTACCTCTTGAATCGGATTAAAGTCAGGGTCATTGAGATTACGTAGAAACCATAAAACACCGGGTCGAAGTACCTCTCTCAATAATAAAATGAAGGAAGCAAAGTAGAATACATAGATCATGCCAAATAGCCAATGCATAAACATACTTGTCCCTGGAGCTTTGGTAAAACTAGCTTCTCGGTCCTAATATATTAAGGTCACATCAATGAGCATTAATTTAAATTATCGATACTTAATCTCTATATATAACACAATATTATCTAAATTTTAATGAGTGTGACACACTTTTTTCAAAAAATTTATTATGTCATTCCCTGAAGTAATATCATTTGAATTGAGTTTAAAGAAAACGTACCTTTAGTGTAGCATCAAAGAGTGCTAAAGAGCAAACATCAAGCCACCAACCACACACTAGGGGAAAAATGCCAATTTCTACAACTGATAGCAGGCAGACTTTGACGACTACATAACACAGACCTAAAATCTTTTTTGACCTAACAGAAACAATACATGGCACGTTTCAAATTAACTTAGCATCTTAGGTTGATATATGCATTAGTGTTATTACATAAAAACGTAATAAAACAAAACTGACGGTAATTTCTTCATGTAACCACTTACTTTCTTAGCTTCATAAGAGAAGCAAACGCATGTAAGATGACCAGAATTATGCCCACCACACAATAACCACATAAAGTTACTAACAGTCCCTCAAAATGTGGTATTTTTGTTAAATCTTGCAATTGTAACCCAGCTAAAGTAAAGTGTCCAATATGATATGGACAAAATTCTGGAAAAATGTTAAAATTTATTAAAAATACTGAATTGAATAATGCTCTCGTGACAGAGTAACTATAATATTAATTAAATCTAAATCTAACCGAAGACGAGGATGAACAGTGTGTTAAGAGACACAACCCAAAATACATGTTCAAGGAAAACTAGTGATCCATCCAAACCAAGTAGACGCTCCCAAGTCAGTTCCTCAGCTGCACGGTCCCACTCAATCGGATTCCAGTTTATCTCATCATTGTTAGCATTCACGTTCCCGTTGCCGCCAGCAGCTCTCGGATTCTGGGCACCATTATTATTACCATCATTGTTGTTATTATTATCGTTAATCCTTTGCGGAAGATCTTGAAGTAACTGTTCTCCTACATTGTTTCCATCACCCTCGGCGCCATCCCGAGCCCCTCCAGCGTTTCCATTGCCGTTATCTCCATCCTCTCCACCGTTCTCTTCCCCATCATCTCCTTCCAGAAAGTCCAGATTCTCCTAAGAAATCAAGCAGGATTTCCAATTTAAATAATATTTTTCAACTGATACACACAATAAATGAAACCCAATGCTAGAATAGTAACTGATAAGCACAATAAATGAAACCCAATGCTAGAATAGTAACTGATGCAATAGAAGTATTTACTAACCTCTAATGGAGCATCTAACCACTCGGGTCCTCCTCTACAAGAAATACACAACAAAAATTATTTCGCATTAATAAAATAAAATTGACACAATGATTTTAAAGTTTGTAAATGTTTAATGATGTACTTTACCCATGCATAATGTGCTCTCTTAACCATACTAGACTTATAAAAACGCAAAGCGTGCACATCACCACTATACATCCATGGAAAATATCTGACAATAGATTTTCCCTGTAAAAATTACATTTCATTTTCATTAGACATATAATATATTCATTTGTTTTATGCTCCAATTATTTAGTTAGTTATAATGCTAATATTTTAAACATAATATTATAAAGTGCAATGTTTCATTTACGTGGAAAGGAGATCAAGAGGCAAGGCTAGAATAGAGTTTACAGATCCTGTAAACAAACTTCGATGGATTCGACATGCTGATAAAGGTACAATACCTAGCCACGCAAAGGCAACCAATGTATAATGGAACCAAAATCTTACTGCAGTGGCTACACTGTTAACAAGTCCACTAATAACATCTTTAATTGGTAGTCGCTTTGGCATGTCAGGTGCGTAAACTGGAAAAAGGAATAATACAATTATCAATAGTACATACAATGAAAATTCCTCCATACATTGCCAAACATTTACGCAGCAAATAAAATGCACTAAAAGAACACTTACTAGGTGTAAAGGAAAATCGATGATTACATAGTTCACAATACTCTTTCCTACTATATCTAAGCCATTGCACGAGACAGTCTTGATGGATGTACTTAATGCTTCCAGTACACACACATGGGTAGAATAAGGGTCTATCAGGAGACCCTTCGGATCTACAGACCCGGCATATATCTATATAACAAATAAATAAACCAAATTATCTCTAGCATATTGGATATTGGTAAGCTTCTTATATTAATAATTGTTTCTTAGAGAGATTTTAACTTTGAATAGAACACAATAAAATCAAACCCACCTTGCATTCCGTCATCCATGGCATTGATATGATACTTAGCCCAGAAGATATACTTTTTAGCTATTAACCCTAAACTACACGATTTACTGCCTTAAATGAGACTTAAATTTTCTCTTTTTGATTTCAGACATCCATTCAAACATATTACATGCGACACGAATGTCACAGGATTAGAATTACTAAGAACCGGAAGAATTGCACGCGACTAAATTGGTACTGTTGACTGGATTGGCAAATTATTTATCAATAATTAAATGTTGAATGTTATTAATATTTTCTTCACTTCCATATTGGATTATTATATACATTAAATTCAATTCATTTGCAAAATTAATACATCGTACGCAATTCCGTGATTTCCCTGAGTGTACAGCACATCAACCTTCGAAAACCAAGTGGGCAGTTCAGGTGTCAGGAGGAACAATTTTGACACCACCAACTCTTATCGTTGCAGTTTTCAGCTAAATATAAAAATAAATAGAAAATGATAACTTATATATTAATGAATTAGAAATATTTATAATGTTTTTCCCATGCAAATGGAAAATATTCACCACATTCACCAGCAACCTGTACTCTACTCAATCAAGTTTTCGATAAAATTACGAATCCAAATGTTTAACCTTTTAATATTCATCTCCTTCCCTTCCTCTTTTACTCAGTTTCAAATCTAAGAAGGTACTGTATAATACAGAAAACACAAATAATTATAATGTTATATTACTGCTGACTTACAAAGAACTTTTGACTTCAAATTTACAAACCCTTGCCTGCTGCTCTCCAAAATTCCAATAAAATATTTATTTACAATGATAAACTTAAAAGTTGAAGGTAAACTACGTGCGACTGTGAGTAGTGTGCAAGCAATAATATCAATCAACCTGACTGATGTAAGACAGGTGGTAAAAAATATTATAGTTTGAGTAATTTAAATGCAATGAAAACAGAATAAAGACAAGATTAAAATTGAAATACCGCATGGACAACTGCTGGAAAAAGAGGATAGCCTTGATATAATTAGATTTTCATTAAATAATTTTAGTCCATTTTACGAATTCTATCGATCTGTTTGGAAAATGAATTCACTAGTTGAACCTCCCACTCGTCATCTTCCTTTTATCCTCACTTCAGTTCTTCAGTCAATAATAATATCAAGAAGAGTAGAGGAAAAGACTACCCAATACCCGATCATCCTCACTCTTGACGGGAAACCTGAGTTTCTGAAAATCATAAATGCTGTGTTGTACTGGGCTGGCTGGCTCAATGCAACTTCTCGGCTGGCCACAACTCTATCGCTATATTCAGTGTCTCTGCATTAATAATTCCTATTGTGCTTAGAGAGGTGTTAATTATGCGATGAGTAGTTTTGAACTACAATTCAGACAAAAAATCTTTTTTTCCAGAAAAATTATTTTACACATGACGTGAGTTATACGTTAAAAAAAATTTTACTGTCAAAAATAAAATTAGAATATCTAACTTTGTTACGTAGATCAGAATCGCATGCTTAATTTTTCCACCTAATATGACATGACTCGAAAAGAAAATTTTTCTCATTCCACGGCCACTAATGTTTGCCAAAGTTTAGCAAGTTAGCTGGTTTGGTCCCCCCTCTGAAAGTGATACTTTATCGATTAATTGGAATGATATTTGGTGAATTATTAAGCATACGATTTAGGACTATTGCTTAATTTAAGTCCAGAAAATGTACCCACCGAAAATATCACCACCCAAAAGTATTTTGAGGCCACCACGACTCACGACCCAGTATCTATGTACACCTTGAGCAACCTAAACTTCGGGAAAAAACTTTCGTCAGTCCTGTTTGCATATCTAATAAACCATGTACAAATGGATGTAAAAAAGTTGCGGAAATACAGATTAGAGACACGAAAGTATTCGTAAAACTACGAAAAAATTGCGAAAGTATTCGTAAAAC
>JABASH010001528.1:0-25480 GCA_019776445.1 Tomocerus maximus | reverse complement strand
GAAATAACATCACGTACAATGGGTACGATCAAATACTGAACGGGTACGATCTAATACTGAAATATATGCCTAGAGTAAAATTATCCTACGACATTTTACAACTGGATATACTAGTGTATACATAGACTTAGAAAACTAATATTTATCTAAATTACGAAATATTAGCTAAATGTATGCCTACCGTTCTGAGTTGATAGTAAAAATGTTAATTGATATTAATACTTACCGAAGTTTCAAGTTCGATATGGGCTTTTCATATCTATGAAACGATCCGTAAAAGCTACCCCTTAAATTTGGTTCTATTCTTGGCAATCTTTTCAAATCCTTGACACTAATGAAGCGTTGATTTTCCGAATCATCTTCAGAAACACGCCTCCTTCTCCCTGGTGTAGGTTCATGAGAATATTCATTGTCAGAGTCTAATACAGCAATATGATCGGACTCTTCTTCTCCAGCACTATTTTCTTTCACGTCATCCTTATTGTCATCGTCCGATGAATGAATTGTCATGATCTCATCACCTGCATTCAGACGAGTTTTCTTCTTCTTGGGATTCCAGGCTTCTCCCACGTTATTATCTTCAAAAATGGGACATTAGACATAGGTATCAAAAATTGACTAAGCTCAGCTATTCTTCATAATATATACATATCTCACACTCTTTAGAGATTTAGAATTAGTAAATATTATAGCATATACGATTTATACCTGATCTAAGCGAATGATCATCTTCACTTTCATTATTTTTCTTGGAAGTCATCTGAAAGATAATATTTTCGTCTAACTTTCCCGTATAAAAGTCTGAAATATTATCGTTGTACTTTATTTTTGCCACATTTCAGCTTTAGTTTCAGGGAAAGTTCACTGCTTACTACTGTCCTTGTATTATAACACCAACTGGAAGTCTTTGTTTGGTTCAAGTTACCAAGATACGTGGAAAGCAACTTTCACCGCGTTGCAAGTATTTCAACTCTGTACTTTCGTTTACCGTGCCTACCGTGCAATGTGCACTTGCACAGCACTTGCACTTGAGGAGTGCTGAGTGCTCAGCTCACCTCAGCGTTTTTAAATACCCCAAGAAATTGAGAATAATGAAACCAATATTGTAACTTGTAAGTACCTTGATAAAACTTAAGACCGCCAAAATTGAGTTTTGAACTACTACATTTTGTGGTAAATAAATTTTTCAGTTGGTTTTGGGAAATCAAGTGAATAAATTAAGTTTTCCAGCTTGCATAACAATTTTAACTTCAAGTTAAAAGTAATTATTATTAGGAAAATTACATCATGGCTTCTTCCATCACTCCAGCTGTAACAAGTATGGTCAAAAAAGCCACATCGGAAGGATTCAAAAGACTTTTCCTTGCCAAATGTAGACCCAGTAAAATTCCAAATGCTGTTCAGGTTGTTGTAAAGAAGCTAGAATTTGATTCGTATATCAGAATGGTAAGTTGCCAGTGCAGTGCCACTGATAATAGAATGAATGTATTATATATTTAATATTTTTGAAAGTAATATTAAAGATTGTGCAACTAAAAATGTCTTTTTAGTTGTTAGTACTTTTAATTCATTTTTAATATGTTTGTAAACTATTTTATTTTCCCCCAGTATTTCGATCACTACGAAATGTTTGTGGCTCACGACCCTGATAAAATTTGCAAGACGGGTGATATAGTTCTGGTTGAAGAATTGGCATCAAGAATGACTAGAGACATCACCCATAAGGTACATCGGGTCATCTATCCGCTAGGAGATATTGTGGATCCTATAACTGGACGAGCCTGTGTGGGTCCACAGTATAGGGATGAAATGGAAAAAATGGATCAACTATGGGGTAAAAATCCGAAGGCATTTAACTATAATAAAGCTCCACCAAGAGGTTCTCAAGAAGGCAAATTGGACTGGACTCACAAAGAAGGTTACCGAAAATTTCACGAATTTCCCGACAGAGATCAAACCGAAGCTCAATTGTAATATGGAGTTTTTTTTGCATCTGTCAGTTATCTGTTTTCTATGTGTGAAATTGTTATAGTATCGTATAATTTATTAGTAACCAATCAAGCTAATTGGATAGTGATCATTTTGTTATAAGCATTCAGCATTTGCATATTAGTAGTAGTAATAGTAAAGATAATGGTTATGCTGTATTTACTTGGTTTACATAATATAAAATTCACTTATAAAATATAAAACCGTAAACATATAGACATTCTTTTATTACCCAATCCAACTTAATATTGGTCAAACGTAAACAAGTAATTTTAATGAAGTTCACCGGCCGGATATAGCAAGTTAAAATGAGTGAATTCCCAATAATGGAATTCAGTTATAAAACAAACATAAGCAGTAAGCCCATGTTTACATTGTATTTCTGTAATTTACTTCGTAATCATTGACTTATTAATTTGCGAGCCACAGGGTTCCATTTTTACAGCCACACCATAGAACTGGATAGGAAGGATCAAATACACAATCTAGAACGGATGAGTGTGTATTCCTCAGGGTACAGACACGGGAGTTTATTTTTCGAATATCATAAAGTGTAAGCTGAAATTTTTTAATACGTTGTAAGTTATGCTTTTAAATAGAGGTTATCATATATGTTGGAATCTTGGAATTAGTAAATTAACATTATGAATAATTACTCACAGAATTCTCCTCCAAACCTGATGCAATATACCGACCGCAGGGACTTAAAGATGGTCTTGAGGTTGGGATGTAACCCTGTCCACTTAAGTCAGAAAGACGTATAATACACCTTAGAAAACAAAAATTAATTGGTTTCATTTATCGTTTAGAATGACCAAAGGCAAGAGACAAGAACTAAATAGAAACTAGGAACATTTATATTATATATTTGGTGTAAGCTACCTACTGATAGTTAATAGTTATTAATTGATGTTAAAACGTCGATTTTTATCATAATATTTACCTCGCTGTACGTAAATCCCATATTTTAATTGGGTCTAAATAGGACGGACAGCTTGTCATAAAAATATTGCATAGTTCGTTGGCACAATATCCTTTAGGAGCTTCATTCAATCTGATACAACTTACAGGCTTCACATGGCAGTTTGGAATGCTAACAACAACTTGCTCAACGTTTGCATCAAAAACCTCAATGCATTTGTTTGATTGTCCGGTTATTATGATGTCTACAAAATAATTAGGCATGAAGGTTAGAAACAATGTCGGTGGCTTGGCTATATAGTGTAATCGTTAGCAAAGTAATAAACCATAATGTGTTGGTTCGATACAAACTTGATAAAAATTGGTTAGCTGCTGCAATGGAGGTTATGCTTTGACAGCGTAATGGAAAAGCACCGGCCTTTACTTTGATATTTCCCGATGGTCGTACTGCGTAAGAATATAACACAATTTGTCTCTCTTCTGGTTGCAAGATAAATTTGTCCATGAAATAGAATTGGGAATGAATATGTTCGTTAAACTTGGAAGTAAACTGAAAATTCAGGATTTCTTTTCCTGTTTTCCAATCCACAACTATGGATTTGCAATCATTAGTTGCAATTAGCTGCAAGAATAAAATGACATGTTTGGATATGGATACTTATATGCATTAATACGAATGCATTTGTAAATAAGGTCATAATTTCTAATCTAACCAAGTATTTACTGCTGAAAGAAAAGGAAAGGGATGTTAGGTGAGCTATATCTTTGAAAGTATGTATTTGTTCAAATGCTGGAACGGTTTTAGCGACAAGTACAGGACTTTTGTTTCCCCCGACGGCTAATGCTTTTCCGTCTTTGGTTGCCGCCATACGCATAAAACATAAGTCTTCTGATAGCCTTCCAGGTAGGCATTGCAAAGATTTTTCACAGAATTCAAAATCCTTAATATACGACCCCTTTGGAACAACTTTCATGGAGCGAGAAGACATTGGTGTTTCAAAATCAACGGCCTTAATTGTTCCTTTCCTGCTTTCTCCCGAGGGTAAAGGTGATCTCCTAAACAGAGTCTGACGATGTGAAAAAGAAAGAGAAGCCCTTGCATGAACTGGGCGTGGTTCTTCCAAACAACGAATATAGAAGTTGTTGACTTTCATTAAAGAGTGCCTTCGTCCATGTAAAGGAACGACAGTAGGTGGACTTTTAAGTTTCTTTCTTAAAATCGATCTATTATGTAGAACATCGCTGCAAAGAAATATTAATAATGCTATTTAAACACTTTTGATTCATTTACACCTAAATGTGACTGAAATTATTTACCCCTTAACTGAAATTATTTATACCTAAGTGAATTTTAGTATAGTAACAACACGAACGCAAACGCGAAAATTAAGGAACCTAGGACTAGGATCTAGGTTCCTTAATTTATAAACCGAGGCAAAATGAGACAGACAACAGGTATGGTATATGGTATGGTAGTCTTCTAGTCTAGTAAGTACTTACTTTGGTACTAATGAGCAAATAAAATTTTCAGTGTTATATTCTTCATAATCAGACAAATCAAGGCACAAACGAAATGTAAAAATATGCTTTTGTAACATCGGTTGAATGGAAATTAAAATCTCGCCATATTCCGAATTAATCGATAATTTTGCGTTGTTGACCATGAGGTTATTACTCTTGACAAATTCTAATTGGTTATTACAAAATTAGATTAGAATCATTTCTTCGATTACTAAGATTGTAAACATGTAGAATTAATACCTTCGTACTCCACAAGTACTTGACTTTCCCCAGATTTTCCATCGACAAATAATATCTTATTGGAAATTGCGACTATGAAAGACAATTTTGGGAATTTTGACGAACTCTGAAATGAAGGCATCGAGAGACTGTTATCTAAAGGTGGAAGTCCATCTCCTGTACACCCTTCCCCCAAGTCTTCCTCGAATGCCGTTATGGGAGTTACGGGGGGATCTTTAAAGAAAAACTGAGCCGACAAAACCCGAAACTCAATCTTAATATTACCGATGGGGTTGGTACTTAAATTCATTGTGTTATTTGTCGTTGCGTTCAGCAAAGATTCATCATGTATGATTTTGCATGAATTTTCTGAGGAAAAGAAAACTTTTAACAATGTGCCTTGGTGTTATTTTTTACGTCTGTAACTGGTGGTCAGCTTTGATTCAATATTTACGAAAAATATTATTTTTTGACTACTATGTAGTAGGTAAATAAATGATACCTTCAATGTTGAGACGATTTATAAGGCAAAATCGAGTAGAATTGACATTGTAAATCTCAACATAACCAGTTTGGTCGATCAGCAATAAGTAACAAAAACCGTTATGCGTCTTCATATCAATAGAAACAATAGATTTGATGCCATTTGACGCTGTTTGCTGAGTGACCATTTTAAGCTTCCTTTCCTCGGGTACAAATTCCCACATCTATGAGAATTGTAAAGAATTCTAGTCTTAATAATAAGGCAATGTGACCCCATAGTCAAACACAATTTAAGGGCTGGATGAAAAGACCTTAAGGGAAATTCCATTCCCGAGAGAAAGTCCCACAATGTAGATGGTATTACCCAGTGTTACACTTCTGAGCCAGTTTATGCTTTCTTTAACTTTCTTCGCAGTGAGAAATAATTCTAACTGAACTACATCTAAGGGACCAGGCTCCACCTATTTTAATGGACTTCATTATTTTTGAGTGGATCGTATCGAATGTTATATGTGTAATTTATATGCTTAACCTGTGTTTACCCAATATAAAACCCAATATAAAGCCCAATATAAAGAAAATTATAGAGTAAATACCGATGCATAAGATGACACAGCTTGCAGTACAATGATTTCTTCCAACTTTGCCAAAAATATATACATAATTCTGTGCTGAGTAACAATCGTGCAGCTCTGAATCCTTCCAAAGCACTCGCCAATTGCATACGAATCCCCTAAAGCAATAATTTAAAGGATATAATATTGGAATTTTTATATATGTTTAATGTTCCATCGAGCATTTCTTTTAATTTAGATATCTTTTTCCACAGGCTTACGGTAAAGATATATGTACCGGTTTTATACGGTACTTCGTTACAGAGCAATTGCACCAAGGTTCCTATACAATTGCGCCTATAGTTTATCTTTATAATTAGTTGCCTACTGTTGCCTATTATAGTGCCTACTGAAGTCTACTGGAGTCTTATAATCATAAAGGGACAGTTTTGTCATTATTTTCTCACTATTGTCAATCCTCATGAAGTGTAGGTATAATTAATTGACTTACATTGATTTAAGTCTCGCTTTCTTAGTATGACAGACTCGTCACTACAAGTACACACAAGGGATTCATTCTCGGAAAATCCAACGCACGTTATTAGGGATTCGTGGTCTGAGATTGTTTGTATCTTAAAATGCAAAGAAATGTAATACAAATTCTCATTTATTTATCAGTTATTTTGCAAGAAAAGAATGAGAATGACCCTTACATTATTTTCAGTTTTAGTATGTTCCTGTGTGGGATTTTTGATCAAATGTTGAATGACCAAGCCTCCTGTATGAGTTACAAATAGATTATCATCCGTTGCAAAAACACACACTTTCTTGGCATCTGGAATGGACGAATTTTTCCATTTTCCTCGCTTTTTTTCGCATGGAAGTTCAAGAGTATCTAAACATTTCACTCCGACATACTTCAGCATTTTTATGATTTGTGGAAACTACTTGCTATTGCAATCAAAAAATGTCTACAGTTATTAGACGATTTCAATAGGTATTACGTTTGTGTGTTATAATAATAGGACATTTGGAAGAACTCCTTTCTGCAACTTCTTGAACAAGACAATCAATATTTTATTGCAAACAAAGGTAACCAAAATCGCCATGACACAGTTAATTATAGGATTCAGTCTCCAAAGCTGGTGGTGTGGCGAGTGGCGGTGACCACCTTTTCTTTTTCTCGGACCCGAGAGGATCGGATTTTCGGATTGTTCGTCGGGAAGCTTTTAATTATCTTCAGGCAATTTTATAGTGGATTTCTCGACCTATGATGTCACCCTATATAGCCCTTGGATGTCACCTCTCATTCAAGTGACTACATACTAGAGTCAACTACATAAATACTACTATTTGAAATGGAAACTACTTACTATAACTACTGCTTGTTCATTTTGAAAAAAAAGTTTTTAGGTATATAAAAGTCGCATAACTTTCTTAATTTTACATAAGTGGTTTGGCCGGTGGACATCTTAATTATGATAATAATATCATAATAATTTTGTCATTAATCATGGCACTTTGACTTGTAGACCACACTAATTCTCCTGTCAGAGAAAGTATGATGAAAAGTGAAAGTATGGTGAAAACAAAGGGCAAGTGCGTTGAATAATATATAATGACTGACTGATTGCTGCGTCAGCTGATTATACAGCGGTAACATGTGGAATGAGCACAGATTTACTTTCAATTGCGACGGCTATATTGGTATAAAATTTTTGTGTGAAATTGCATCATCAGTTCTATAAGTCACTAATAATTGCACTTCGTTGTCACTTAATTACACTGGATTTTAACAGAAGTTAACACTAAAATCACCAAAAGGTTCTGGTTTTTTTACTTGGTTGGAATTTATTTAGTGAGCAGTTTACTTCGCTTCTTTGTAACTCAGTCATCGTTGTTACTATCAACTATTCAGTGGCATTTCAAAAGAATTACAAATAATTAAGGTAAGGTCAAAGGTTGAGCCTGAAACTCTAATTTCATTATTGCAATCTATAAAGTTACAAGGTTAATCACTACTATAGATTAGTATTATAAAGTTCTAGTCATCTAAAATGTCTAAACATTGTATCAGGTGACAAGTCAACTCTTTTCGAATTTTAACTTCAAAACCTTGTTTCCTGTGCCTGCCTGAATCGATTGTTGTGACAATACATTGATCTTACATTTGGACGTCTTTGATCGTAAGTCATAAATCGGATATGTATTGGTATTATACAATATTGCGTCTAATGTCATTTTTCGAAATTGATATAAATATAGTTTTTGGTATTTACTATGCCTTATTACTTATTCGTTTGCCCTCTGTTCAGTAACCCTGAATTTGATGAAAATAGTAGTCTCAGTCAAGTTACGACGGATTCCAACATTAAATGCAAGTACGCGAGTTCGGGCACGTAGTGAACAGAACAGGAGGCAAACGAATAAGAAATATCGCCTATTAATTGTGAACATTTATAATGAAACCCCTCAGCTTTGCCAGTCAAATAAAATTTCGACGGAGCAATGGTTTTCAAATCTAATAATTCTCTACAGTCTCTTATTTTATTGTAAATTACAGTAACATTCAATATAGAAAAAAGTAATTGTTCGTTACAGAATATACAATCATGGCTCATCGATTACTTTCATCTGTTCGAAGATATGACAAGTTTCTTAAGCGCCAACTTCTTACTGGTAGCATCCACACCCCTAAAGTAAGTATTTTATTTATTAACTGTTCTTATTAACGGGATATTGTAGGGATTTGCCACAGGGATATTTCTATATTGAGCTTGAGCGATTATTTCTGTTCTATTTCAGTTTCCCACATTATTGCAGAAAAAATTTCCAGACTTACATAAACTATTAACAGAAATTAGGATTCTGTTCAGTGACCAACCACCTAAAGGATTTGAAAAGTTTTTTGACCCTAAGAAAGGAAGTTCTGGTGGTAGTTCCGAATCTGAGGCGGCCAAGAAAGAGTCCATAGGTGAAATAACTCGAAATAAGCACTTGTTACATAGTAATAATAATAAACATTATCTAATTGTACATATATTGCCCATTTCAATCATCGTAGAAGCTAAACCACCGGGGAAAGTAAGTGAAAAAAAGGCAGACTCTGAACCTACTCCGAATCTTGGCTCAGCTTCAAAACCCCTGAATAGTCCCCCTCGTCCACCTTCCGATCCTTGGTCTTCCCTTTTGGGTGGAGGAGGTGGTCCAAGACCCGGCGGAGGAGGAAAATCGGCTGGCAGTGGTGGAGAAAATGACAAAATAATTTTCATGGCAGTTGTTGCCACAATTGGACTTTTAAGTACCCTGGCTTATTATGAAATGAGTTATAAGGAAATAACTTGGAGAGACTTTGTTAACAAGTAAGTTTGTCATTCATTAGTATCTAATTTATTTAATTACGACATTTAGGCGTCTGTGATTAACTTGTATTCATTGTTTCGTGTCCTGTCAGTTACTTAGCCAGAGGACTAGTAGAGAAATTAGAAGTTGTCAATAAAAAATGGGTCAGAGTTCGCCTCAACACAGGGTCAAATGTTGATGGCTCGGTATGAAAATCATAATTTCTTTCGCACATTTTAATTTATGATCAATTAGTTATTTTTTAGTATTGATATTTTGTATTGCAGGGAATTCTATGGTTTAACATTGGGAGCGTTGATTCTTTCGAAAGAAATTTGGAAAATTCACAAATGGAGATGAACATCGAGGCATCAAATTTTGTTCCAGTGATTTACAAATCCGAACTGGAAGCATCTAGTTTTACTGGAATTATTCCTACTATATTGATTATAGGTGTGTGATTGTATGGTATTATAATTTTCATCTGAAATAGCAAGTTACAAATAATATGATGGTTTACATTACTAATGCTTTGTTTATATTTGGATATATTTGTGAAGGATTTCTTATATTTATGATGAGACGATCTGCCGAAATGATGAGCGGACGTGGAGGTCGTCGTGGAGGAGGCCTTTTTGGTAGTGTTATGGAATCTACGGCAAAGTTAATTAATTCCAGTGACATTGGTATACGATTTAAGTGAGTGTATTTTAGTAAATCAAATAATTTATTTTTATTAGTTTTGTCAACAATATTATTTACAAACTATACGAATTAGGGATGTCGCTGGATGTGAAGAAGCCAAAGTAGAAATAATGGAGTTCGTTAACTTTCTAAAAAACCCTAAACAGTATCAAGAGCTAGGTGCAAAAATTCCTAAAGGAGCTATTTTGACAGGTAAAAAATAATCCATTATTTCGAACAAATTATGTTCGTACTATTTCATTGTAGCCTGTAGAGTATTGTTCTGTGCAGTCTGTCATGAAAAATATAAATAAATTAAAATAAAACTAAAGCTCACAGTTAATTCAATCCAACAGAGGATAATAATATAAAATATGAAACTAGGGCCTCCTGGTACTGGAAAGACTTTGTTAGCCAAAGCAACTGCAGGTGAGGCTAATGTGCCTTTTATTACTGTCTCGGGTTCTGAGTTTCTTGAGATGTTTGTTGGAGTCGGACCGTCTAGGGTAAGTTTATTTACAAGATGTGCTATGTATGCAGATGTTATACTATGAAAAATGTTTATAAAATTGGTAGTTAAACTAAACCTACCGTAGGCACAAACTTGTCATGTATGTACTTTATTTAGTGATACTTTATTTCTTATGGTGGAGTTCTCATTCTCATGGTCAGTATTTGTAGCTATCATTTTGTGCTCTCCTTTAGGTACGCGATATGTTCACAATGGCTCGAAAACACGCACCTTGTATTTTGTTCATTGATGAAATTGATGCTGTTGGACGAAAAAGGGGAGGTAGAAGTTTCGGAGGTCACTCGGAACAAGAAAACACATTAAATCAGCTTCTTGTTGAAATGGATGGTAAAATTACCTGAGTATAAATGTGAACTATAAAAGCATGTTATCTATGTACATTTTACTTGATTTTACAAAAATTATGTGTATTTTCCTAATAGGTTTTAACACAACAACCAATGTAGTTGTTCTAGCAGCAACAAATAGAATAGATATATTGGATACTGCTCTTCTTCGTCCTGGACGTTTCGACCGGCAGATATTTGTTCCAGCACCTGATATAAAAGGAAGAGCCAGCATTTTCAAAGTACATTTGAAACTTCTTAAGACAGATCTTGACAAAAACGATTTAGCAAGAAGGATGGCAGCTCTGACACCTGGATTTACTGGAGCAGATATAGCCAACGTTTGTAACGAAGCTGCTTTAATTGCTGCGAGAGATATGAATAATAATATAAATTTAAAGCATTTTGAGCAAGCCATCGAGCGTGTGGTCGCTGGAATGGAAAAGAAAACCAATGTATTGCAACCAGAAGAAAAAAAGACTGTTGCGTATCATGAGGCTGGCCATGCTGTTGCAGGTTGGTTCCTTGAACATGCTGATCCTCTTTTAAAGGTAAAGTAAATATGGTTTACATGTGTATAATTCAGCGAAGAATGTATTTCTGATGTAATAATAAAATATTACCTGTATTATGTCTTGTCTTGCGGACTTGTATGATTTCCGTATTTGTGGACTCAAAAAATGCTTTACTAAATACTTTTTCATTCTTAAATTCTATTTCCCTCATTTGAAATAATTTTATTTATGTTTAACTGGTTCAACTATAATGGGACTACTAATGTTTTCTATTTAAACTAAATCCGAAGGCAATTAATTATATTATAAATAAATAAACAATAAATGGTTCTACAGGTTTCCATAATTCCTCGTGGGAAAGGATTGGGATACGCACAGTATCTTCCAAAAGAGCAATATTTGTATACAAAAGAACAACTGTTGGATAGAATGTGTATGACTCTGGGAGGAAGAGTTTCAGAGCAAATATTCTTTGGAAAGATCACAACAGGGGCTCAGGATGATTTAAAAAAAGTCACACAAAGTGCTTACGCTCAAGTAAGTTTTTATGTGTTTATATATCTATCCAAAATTCTATTGTAATAAATAAATAAAAATTTGATGATCTTTTCATAGATTGTTCATTATGGTATGAACGAAAAGGTTGGTAATGTTAGTTTTGACATGCCCCAGCCTGGCGATATGGTCCTAGATAAGCCTTACTCAGAAGAAACATCTCAGCTGATCGACAGCGAAGTTAGAATATTGATCTCGGGTGCTTATGAAAGAACGCTAACGTTATTGGAACTTCATAAAAATGACGTTCGAAAGGTCAGCAATTCTTGATTCTTTAGTTTATAATTTTTATATCGGGTGGATACGATGCATTTGTGTTGTATATTATGGAGTATGGGGTAAGGTTGACTTATATTGGATTTATTATTTATTCATGATTTAAGATTTAAGATACTGTTATGTTATAGTCAGACTACTGAAAAATCTTCACTTTTACACCATGAAAGTATAATAAAATGTAGTATTAAAGTGACAACTGTCATTTTTACCTTGTTAATGAGTCAACAACACAGCATAGACAGTACACATTCTAAAATAAAATAAAGTGAGTGTACAGTTCAGATTTTAGAGGTCGGAGTATAGTGACTTGTCCATTATTGTCAAGTTGTAACTATGATTTTACACAGTGAGGAGGAAAATGTAAGAACTGTAATAGTGCAAATGGATAAGATAATAAGGCCAATGTCCAACGCCTAATATGGACCATGACCATACAGATGATAAAAAAATAAGATCAGGATCACGGAGAGAGAATGTAATTATAGAGCTGGATATATATACCGTTAGTGAGTACTTAGTACTGACTACTGAGTACCTGAATCAACTAACTGTATATTCTTTATCAGTAATGAAGGAAATTCAGAAGAGCTGAAAAGAGACGGCATTAGGATTTCAAATGATGGGAAAGAAAAGGAAAACTAATTGGATTCTGAACCTGAACTGTTCCACTCCTATGTGATGTCCTATCACTCCTTTCTTGTTATACTAATACTATTAGTGAAGTAAGGTGCTATGTAGTGTACAATAATATGATTGAAAGAGAAGAGCAGAAGAACCGACTTTAGTTACTATTTCGATCGAACTATGAAACAGACCGCAAATCGAGACGTGTGTGTGCTGTAGAAGACATGTGGCCAAGTAGTCTAATACTATGAGGTCTGTATAGTTGTGAACGTATGTTGATATTTTCTATGAGGTTTAAATAGTCCACAAGTCCGCACGACTTCCATTACAGTCACACTCAACACGAGCATTGGCCATATTCTCAACTGGTTGCTTAAAACCCTTATTACTGACTAAACTAGATCCTATGTTATAAGTAGTCTGCTAGGGCAGGCAGATATCGATGAAATATATAGGCTAAACACGTCAGGTTCTCTTTTGTGAATTTGTTGTGAATGAATTGATTGAATAGAAAGAATAAATTGGATGAGATGGGTGTGCCTGAATGACTATCTTGGTCTTTCTTCAGGCAGACTCCTTTCGGTTCATAGCGTTTTTACAAATACTACATTACATTACAAGTCTAAATAGAAAGAACTACGGTCTGTAATAAAGACTCGAGTGGATTCTTTACTTTTTCGCAGATAAGAGATGTTGGAGTTGGTTGGAGGGAGCTATACTGTTGTAAACGGGCTGAGTAACGAGCTACTAGCAGTTGGTGAAAGCAGGGAGTTTGTACTTAACCGTTGAATAGGTAGGTTTAGGCTGTGTTTCTGCTCTGTAGTACACCTACAGCCTATAGTGCGATAGATTAACGTGGAAGTTCAAAGAGAAGGTAAGGTAGAAAAACACAAAGCACAGAGTGAGTGTCGTCTTGATATAGAGATCGAGAAGAAAGTAAATCTAGGAGGTTCCTATAAGTATAGTTAAAGAATTTGTCCTCTATGTCATGTCATCCTGTTGCTACTTATTTTGGCTGACTGCAGATTGTGCGGATTCTTTAGAGCGAAGAAAGGGAGAAAATTATCTGTAGTTGTTGCGTCGAGAGTATCTTGTGAAAATTGGCTGGCTAGGTCGTAGGCTACTCTCTAAAAGATGCTAAAGAATAGCAATACTGCTGCAGCTGCTTGTGCGTATAGATTTGTTTAGTTTGTCATTGTGAATTCAATTCAGCCAGTCCTATAGACGAGTGTCGCACAAGTGACCAGCAAATGAAGCTAAATAAGTTTCATGTATTAAGACTACTAAGACTGCTACGTATAAAACCCTAATGCTTTCTCTCCTTTTTTACTTCAATAGCTGCAGAGAGTTATATAGACAGTTAATGTAGGTATTAGGTGGTATTAGTACCGTTGAAGAATTTCACGGTGCTGTTGCTACCTTGTTTAGCCACTACTGCACAGAAGTCTCAAATCAGTTGCCAATACGTATTACTTACTCTACTTAATATAATGGACTTCCAACCTGCTATTCTGCTATAGTTTTACTTGTCAGAACTCCCTCGGTGTGGTTTAATAGTCTACAGGTTGTTGTACTCTGTTGCATGCTTTTTTTGCTTTCTCTTAATCGTAATATGTACTTGCATAAAACTCCATAGTCATATGCGTAATTATAGTTCGCTTAACTTTGATTAATTACTGTTCTTACTTATTTTATGTCTATAAGATTGTTTTCTAGTTTTTAATTACACATATTATAATGACATATGGGACAGGGAGACCAAATGAAGTCATTTTAGATACTAGAATATGTTCCCTTCCGCAACTTCAGATGTACAACTTTTTTGATGCCGTTTTTATATACCAGGTCAAGATTTTTAAGACTGGTCGGGGGTCGGTTGGACAAATGACGAAAGCGCTAGTTGGTTATAGTTTTAGCTGGCCAAAGGATCGTAATGAAGCAAAAGGCTCTACGCTTGACTAGCAAACTTGGTTTGTCCACAAAAACCTAGGTCTATACGATTTATGAGTTTGTATTTTGATCCATTTGATTTTATATGTTTTCAGTTTCGTTATAATAATTACGTGCACATGTAGTATATAAGTATATGTACTGTTGGGATGTTTGTGTGGATTTCTGAAATGTGAAACGCAACATTCCCATTTGACATGAAAATATTTAATTAAGTAAGTAACCTTTCGTGATATGTCGTGCTAGCTGGTTCTGTTCTTTGTTTTGCTGTCATACATAGTTTAACAAACATGAAACAACAGGTTGTAGTTTCTTGCAGTAGAATTCTGTTTAGTCTATGCACGACTAGTGACTACTATAAGGTGTTGTAAAATTGTATGGCTTTACTTGGTTACGACGTAACGAAAAATTGCAGTAAGCTGCATGTCAGGTAAAATGTTTTTGAAGGGAAGCTAGTCTGGGTCTGGAATACCTTAAACAGGTAAAAGTTTTGCGTAGTTCATAAGTTAAGTAGAATATAGTTAGAGCAAACAGAAATTCAAAGTTGGAAAGAAGAATCTCGGTTATGTTATGACATGGCGTAGTTTTCTAAGTAGCTTTCAGGTGCTTTCACCATTCTCTTTGGATAAGTTATAGGAGAAGTATTTGAATGGTAGTCTTCGGACTTGTGCCTACATTTGGGACTTCAGCTACAGCTACACTAACGATAAGTTGAAGTATTTAGTTTCGTTAGATAAATCAAGTGAGACAAAGTTGCTTTAGAAGAGGACTTGGGAGCAAAAGAGGGTACGGAGTTGAAGGAATTGAAAATAGTTGGGTTTTGTGATGGAAACGACCGTAAGTGCTTCTTTCTAGTCAAGTCGTTGAGCTTCCATGTATAGCCACACGACGAGAACTGAAAGAACGCTCTCTCTGCGAACAACTTCAACATGCAGTAAAGTTAACTGCACTGAATTCGACTGGGTAGTGCATAGTGTACCTATACCTACTTTTCTACCTAACAACCTAACTATACTACATGTTATTTCAGCTAATGTCAGTTAAGTTGAGCTGAGTAGAACAGAGGCCTTGATGTTTTAATTAAATTTAATCAAAGAGCTTGTCCTGCCTCGCAAGTCGCAAGCATTAACTAACTTTTCGTTAAGTTATCGTTGCTTCCTCCCGTTAGTCTCGTTTGCTCTGCGAACTCTCTCAGCTTCAGTGTGGTACTTATGACCACTTATGCTGAGATAGCATTCCACACAGATTCAGTTTGGAGGAATATGTATCACCAGGAACACGGCGTTTGACTCCTATCCTTACTTAGTTTAAATTTTCTGTCGTATATAGCGTCTTAACTTCAAATAATAAATAAGGAAGCAGTATTATTGGTCTGCATGTTTCTTTAGGAAATGTACTTACTGATCAAAAGTTCATTCTAAATAGGTAGTAGTATGATTTTTTGAACAATATTCTTCTTTATTGCGTTATGTTTTGTTTAAGCCTATTAACTAAATGAAATTTTCTCCGCTGACTTCCCGAAAGAAATAAAGCCAAAATTCTAATAATTTTATTAAATTACTCTGTTAGACAATTGTCATCGTTTTGAAATATGTGAATTTTGGTGTAGTGTAAGCTACCCATTTGAAATTGACAGTGGGGCTACAATACAGACAGAACACAGAACTGTTCCTCATTCAAATATTTCAAATTCCTTCCTTGCGGAAGAACGGTATCGATAAACTTAACAGAAATAGTAAATGTATAATCATATTCGTGTGGAGTTATTAGCAGTCAACACAGTCAACAGGGTGTTTATTAGTATACCGTACTACTTATGACTGTAGATAGTTTGCCTTACTTATGAGCATGAGTAAGGCGTGATTTGTCTATAGATGTGTTGGATTTGTAAAATGTGGTTGGATGACCTGTTGAATTTCAGTTTTAATACTTTTTGTGGAAGGTACCATAAGCAATTAAGTAATCATAATATGTATTGTACTGCTATCTGTATAAGTAATCGTGAAATTGTAAAATTTGGTAGTAAATAATAACTCTGTTAGGTGAGTCAACCAAACCTAAGTGACAGTGGTTGTATTTAATTTAATTTATTGACTGCTTCTCAAATGAAGTTGCCCCAAGGACACAGTAACAAAATTTCAACGATTAACTGGCTAGCAAATATAAATATAATAATACTAAAATAAATTAGGATATATTATTTGGTTTAAAAAGATGATGTTGTAGAATTGAAGCTGATCCTTTGACAGCAATAATAGCTACGTCTTCGGCCAGCGAAACAGGAAGATTCATTCGTTTTATAAATTCTTCAAAGAATTTTGATATGGTTCCACGTGCACCAACATACAATCCAATTACCTCGATGGGGTAATTTATGGCATATTTGCCTTTTAAGTCTGCTATACAACTTTGGTAGATGTTTTTCTTTTCATCATCTATCAATTGTGATTGATTTTCAATATTCTGTTCAAATCTTATTGTGGGGTCAATAATGTATCCCCTTCCTCTCATGTGATCCAGAGCTATTATGTCGATCCTTCGATTAGAATTATCGCTTGCAATTAGATGAATTTCTTCGTAAACTTCCAATCCTGAAGACCTCAGTGAATTTGCTAAAGCAGTTCTTACTGCATGATGTCTTGAATTTCTATGCAATAGACCAAAGGGACAATATCCAAGGATATGGGGAAGTGTTTCATAGTTCTCATTACATCTTCTGCAATGGGCCCCATCCTGAGAACGTCCTGGAATTGATCTACTAGCGGTAACATTTGGAATTAATTTAAGATATGTGGTCCATTCTGAGCTAGTTAAACCGGATTTATGAAAAAGAGATTTGTTGATTTTAGGACATTGAGAGAATTGAGTCACTCCTGTTCCATGAAAGGAAAGTGAACACCAAGATGTATATTCTATATATATATTCTATTCTATTCTATATTCTATTCTATATATTCTATATATATATATGTGAAAGTTAAAATCGATTGTAAATTAGTTCTTTATGTTATCTGTAAATAAGATGAAGATGGATGTATATGTTTTAAGGGCACAGCGGGCAAGCACTATAAAAAATTATATTACTAGTCTCTGGTCACTAATTTGTCAGCAGCTAATCAAATTAGTTTTTTAGTGAGCAAATTACAAGTTGTGGCACAAATGACTGCTGGTTTGACTTGGGGCAGAACACTTTCTTCAAATGCGGAGAAAACTGCTTGGGATATATAAAGAGAGAAAGAGGGAAGATAAGATTTTTTGGGTGACAAGTCACATGTGATTTTTACGACATAACATTCATTTCCCAATTTCGTTAAACTCAGACGAAATGACTGTTGGTGGCTTGGGTGATCGTATTTTTATTTCATGTTCTTGTCTCTTTCTCTACTTAAGTTATATAGTATGAGGACAGTGCAGAGGCAACTAAAAAGGCCAACCAAAATGGCAGTACATGTTACATTCAGTCTAAATATTTAGGTACACGAAGTTTAGGTGTCTATCCATAACATTATGTGAATAGTATATTATATCGTCACAGAGTTAGTAGATTTAGATAGGAAATGGCATATGAGGGTGTAGAATATAGGTGGTGCGTGGTGTATGTAGTGTAGTGTGGTGTATGTAGTCGTGTAGTGTATTTAAGAAAGGAAAATATGCTTAGTCGAGGGATAAGTTAAATAGGTTGCTGTGATGAAATAGGGTGTTTTACGATTGGTCAAATGAGTCCAAGGAAGAAGGAAGATAGTGATGGGAGAATATCAGAGGTAGTAAAATGAGGAAAGTATGGACTGGAGAAAGTCAAGTTGCCTTGTATTTTGTAGTTGTGCGGAATAGACTGGGAGATATTCACCAATTTCGCCATGTGGTCATGGAATTAGACTAACTTGAGGATGAGAGCCATCAAAGTCAAATAGTCTAGTGCCAATATAAAGTCTACTGCCTCGTTGCTCAGTGCCATACCAGTTAAGTTAGTCGTGGCTGCCAGTGCTACTTACGAAGGCATACATACAGTTCGGTTTGACATCTCATCAACTGAACGCAGCAACCACGTCAAGTTTACAACTTTCTGCCTCTGTGTTAAAAGCTAACCTAAAGCCAAGACCAACGCTGCAGGATACTGACCTGACCAGCCAACTTGATCTTATTTAGCCTGCCTCGTCTCTATTATGTGAATGTAGATGCAGTTGTACTGAATAGTTGGTGACAGAAGTGAATAAATGAACCAATTTCGTGGTTTTCATGCTTACGGTCTTCATTTCCGCGGAATTCTGCTCATCTTAAAGCCTACCTGTAGTGATATCTTAGTCCCTATGCATATACAGAATTTATATTTTATATTAGGTATGCTTTATTTTACTACACTGAGGTAATGCAGCAATCTACGGTGTCAATTACATTATCTTTACTTTCTTTATCCGACCCTTCCTTCCTTTTTATAGGTCGAACGAAGTAACATGCCATGCAGTAATGCCAACCTTGCAAATATTTAATTTAAATAAAGGTCTTTACCTGACTTACCTTGTCGCAAGCTATCAAATTAACTACTCGCTTTCTACTTCAATTACCTCCCTGTGTCTTTTGATATTCTTCTGTCTTGCCCACCTCTATCTTTCCTTTGAACCTATTTTCTTTTATAAAATTAGTAGAGGAGATGCAATCATAGGTTTATGTTTTCTTTGAGATTAATGTTCAAATTAAATGAATTTTATATTACATTTTACTATTTTACATTCATTCTTAAATTCCAATTAAGTTCCGGTTGCAGATTAAATATACATGTAAATCCCTTTAACTGAAAGTAATTTTTAAGTTACCCTTTGCCTTCGTAGTAAACAAAAAAATGATTGTGAGTAAATTGGCAGTAAAATTGGCAGTCTTTTAAGTCCAAAGACCTGATCTCAATCTGTACACTATTGTTGTGTGTAATGTAAGAACTTGTACTTGCAGTAGAATGACTGGACTCCAATTTGTTGTAAGAAATGTCATATTTTTATGAATGTCTAAATTGCTACAAATGAAGAAACACAGCTGGCTGGCATATTGTTTAGTAATTTTGTGTGGAATGACATTACCTTAGTATTTGTACACGTTCAAACTGGGTAGATAGAAGAGTATAAAATTTATCTTTGTAGACAAAGTAGGCATTTGGAAGTTACTTGATTGGATGAGTTGAAAAGTTGAAGTAGGCTGTCTCAGCTAGATATATTTTATGACAGAGAGCAATACTGAGCAATAGGTAATAATAATAACAAATATGAAGTTTATTTGATATGTACGCATATGGGATGGGTATTGAGCATTTGCATTTGTCTGTCTTTTCTGTTGTCTTTTTATACTTGTTCTTTAGACACGGTTACTAACATTTTGGCATTTTACGATCATCTTTACTACCAGAGGCAATTTCCTTGTACAATGAAATAAAAATTGCAGTCTCTCGGAAATGAATTCTTGGAGGTTGTAAATGTAAATCTATTAAATATAATATTAGATAGGTACTTGTTTATTTCCGTTATATATAACAAGTTTGATATAATTAGATCAATCTGACAACGCGAGTTAGAACTCGTGCGAAATGGTATCGAAAGCTTTGTATACTGACTTCAAAATGGCAAAGTTGTTTCGTGTGTGTATTTTTTTGTGCCAGGGTGCCAGCCTGGAGCGTGTAACTTTTAGTTTGTTTTGAGTTGAAGAAAAAACATCCAATAAGAAATATGATAAGGCAATCGGATAGCATACATATGATATGTGGTAGGAAAGAAGTAGGAAAGAATGAGTTTAAAAAGCGCTTGAATGCTTTCTGCGTAGTAGAATGATTGCCATGCTTTTGTAATATCTGTTAGTACTTTTCTTTGTACGTAGCTAAAAGGGTTTTATGATAAAACGACAAGCAGAAGGCTCACAAGCCTCGGAGCTCACATAGACCGGTCACGGTGTAAAGTGAGAAAATGTCACAGGTGGGTTTGCAGGGCGGTTGTCGTATTTTACTTTATTTTCTGCGACAATTGCCATTACTGGTGGTAAGGGATATGGCACAAGAAAAGAGTATTTGTTTGAAACGTTGAAAGCTGTTCTTGTTCCACGAGCTGTTGTGTTGTGTTAAGTCTGTGACAAAACAGGAGTAGGCACATTGGCACAAGCACTCAACAACATTATCAGCGCTTCAGTTAGCTTAGCGTGCTTGGGTTGACTTTGGTTTAGGTAGTTCTTTACTTACTTAGTTTGGTTGAGTGAGGTACTGCCTAAATACAGGAGTTGTAAAGAAAACTGAAGGAACAAGATGTGTTTTCGACGGAGAAAGTTTGCCGAGTGTGACATGGGAGTTTTTTGTTATGAAATCAGTCTGGACAGCTTCAGTTCTACTCTGTCTTCGACTATTCCAAATAAGCCTCTACTCAGCTACTCACTTCCTACTTGCTGCCTACTCACTGCTTTCTAGTATAGTCTACTAAAATATATATCTTTAGGTGGGTGGAAAGAAAAGTCATTGTATAACTTTTTTGCTATTCTTGTCCTTTTCTTGAAAATGACAATTATAAGCCTAATTGTAGTGATGCTGGTTCTGGATTACGTATAACGTACGTCTAGACAAGGCACTTTTCGTTATTTTTAGACTTCCATTTCTATCAAAAGTGGGAAGGAGCTAGGAGAAATCATCGTTGATGTCATATTTAGTAGGATATAATATTATTTCTTAAAATAACTAAACCCCGACCTTTAGGGTAGTTCTGATCTGTGATATTCTAAGCGTATCAAGCTTAGGATTAGGCATTGCATAGTTTTCTTGTGCGTTGTTCTGTAGATATTTACATTAGTTTTGTTATAGACAGCATAAAGTATGTTACATTTCTGGGGTAATACTTGCAGCAGTATCCATTGTTTTTTGATAATGACCTGAAACTGGATAAGATAAATGTTAGAATGCTGTGTGCTGTGCAATGTGGGGATACTGTAGTATTTTATAACGGTTTACGTCACATAATAGTGATGAGTGCCGACGTACCTACTTAAGTTCATTAAATGTGTTGTTTCTAGTGACTAAGACAAAAGTAAATGGTGGTTATTCTAGTAATACTGTTGTTATTTGTTTTGTGTTGAATGAACAGGTTGCAGAGCGGTTGTTGAAGCAGGAGATTTTAAGTCGAGACGACATGATAGAACTCTTGGGAAAGAGGCCGTTCCCTGAGAAATCCACTTATGAAGAATTTGTCGAAGGTACAGGTTCCTTTGAAGAGAATACGGAGCTTCCCGAGGGTCTCAAAGGATGGAATCAAACTAAAGAACCGTCTGAGAGCAAATCAGGTCCTGGAACTGGAACTGGGAAAAGTGAACCTGCTCCTGTCTAAAATTGTTAAATTTCTTGTAAGACTAGTAGACATAGAGTCACTAGTCTCCACTCCACTCTACACACTCTTGTGAATGTGCTATTCAGTGAGACCCGCATTTTCTCTTCTTCTCAAAATCATTTTAGTCTATGTAGCGACGAAACTAGTTTAGTTTTATGTTGCATAGTATTGTTTGAGGTAACGATATGTTCTACTGGAACCGTACAATAAGCTTTTGTTTAAACGATTACTTTGATAATATTGTCTGTACTTTCTATTTAACATCTTATAGCGCCTTCTTACTGTTGTCATTGTTTATTTGATCCAGTATGAGCAATACGGTTCATCACATATTATATATCTACGGACAATCTATAAATTGTTTGTACCAAAGTAGTAGTACTTTAAATGTAGCTGTTGTATTTCATGTTGGTAGAATCATAAAGAACTGACGAAAATAGGCTAGGCATATCATTTTAAATCATGACAGATTTCTCCCGCACTGTGCATAAAAGATCCAATTTACATTTCTTTGAAATACTTTCTCTTCTGTACATACTTTTGTGTAACTTACGTCACGAAACAAAATTGCATTAGTGCATTGCCACAGTTTCCCTTGCATCTGCGGTTGTTAAAACTGTAGCTGTTGGAAGAATAAAGTTTGATTGAAGTAAACGGGATGCCATTCAAGACAATGCAGTTGTCTGCCTTGTGATCTCGAGAAAATCTAATATGTAAAGAATTTCACATTTTGTCCATGTATTCAGTACCTGTAAAGAATTCACAATTACATTCTGCAAAACAGAAGGATGGAACATCAATGTTACCTTTGCTTTGTTGTCTTATGCTATAAATAAACTGTTTAATAAAATACTGTAGTCAATAAAGTTGATTTTGCTCGTAGTTCCTAAGTTCCTACATATTTCAGTTACTAATGCTTGAAGAGAAGAGAAAGTGGTGGGGTGGGACTCTGAGTATGATTAGTCTAATTTATTTACTACTTAAATCTGTATCATTATTTTGTTGGTTTTGTTCCGTGACGTATATTTGATAATTACCAGGAGTTTGAAAAAATTGTATTGTAATTGGTTAGTAGTAAATGTAGTTCCACTTCCTAGGAAGTAAAAACGTTTTTTGACGTATTCATTTTAAGTCAGATTACGCATTCAATATTTTAGTATGCGTATGGTGTAGTACTAAATACAATATTTATGTATTGTAATATACAAATAATTTAAGTAATCCTAATTTAAGGGAGTGAGGAGAAGAAAGTGTATACTACAAAAGTTATAAAGTGGAAGCTACCTCTACGATGTCATTAAATCGAAGTCCAAAAAAATCAAGGGGAAGACTTGCAAGAATCGTTGAGCTGCAAGTGATAAGTCATGTAATGAATAAAACTGATAATCTATTTAATTGTAACTTTACAGTTTTTAGTTAATGAGAAAAGAATTATTAGTATACTTGTGCAAATAAATTGTGCATTATTTACTTTTGAGTTTACATTTAACATGTCTTAACTTATTACCAAAATGTTTTCATGCACATCAGCATTAATCCTAAGTTTATATAAATGTTAATGAGACAATTAAGAAAGGAATTAGCAGAAATGGTCGAAAGGGACAGATAATAAATTGTGTTTGTATTGCGTTGTACATTACTTTGTACTCATACACTAATTGTGAGTTTAAAATTGAATTGTCTAGGATTTTTTACTTGTGAGGAGTGGATATGGGGACAAGGGTAAATACTGAAAGGGAAAATAAAGTAGTCTAAAGACTAGATAGCATGTTATGAAATTTAGACAAAGTATAAGTGAGGAGCTATTAGTACAACGAAGCGTATATTTTAGCCTGGAAGGCTGTGATTATGTAAACAGTTTTTGTGTATAAGTTATGTAGTTGGTATTCCCGTGTGGAAAGAGTAAATGAAATTAGTGTCAGGAAGGAGAAGAGGAGGAAGACAGGGAAATGTAGGACAACAAAACTGTAATTGCATATAACCAGACAGACACAGGGTAGAATGCATATCACTGCTATTTGACAAGTATAGACAGTAGGCACACAAGTAAGGGAAAGTAGCAAAACCCAAATCACTCCACCATCATGGATACTGTGCAGATAGATACTCATACCAATCAACTCCTTTGGTGTAGTACAAAGAGAAAGTCCCAGAGAAAGTTAGGGACACAGACCTTGATGCAACTTTAATATGTGGCGAATAAATGTATTATGCACAAAGACTATTTTGCTCGATCTGTATTGCAAATATATGGGGAAAATTTAAAAGACTATTAAAAGTTGGATTATATTATTTGCTTTGGATGTAACAGAATTGTGTGCTTTGTCTACGCAGCATAAATCCTACATATTTGCATGTGTCTATTGTAAGGAGAGAATAGGGAGCAGTGGTAATAATCAATAAATATACGAGATACATTGTAGAAAGGTAGAGACGATATTGTATATCTAATAGTGTTTACCATGGCTATCCTGTTATTTACTTACGTGTTCTGCCGTATTGTGCGGAGAAATATGTATGGAGACGAGAGCGGGAGAGTTTTAGAGTAGCAGTGAACAAGTTTATGTCACGGGAGGTAATAGAGGAAACAGAGAGCAGGATTATTCTCCATAAATAATCTAGAGACTCATTTGATGGTGACAGTATCAACTTGACAAGGGCTACGCTGTAATGCACAGACAAACAAACGACTGAATTGGATTAATCTATCCGAACCAACAACCTAAACCTAACTTACCGAGTCATCATACTTATTTCATTCTCTCTATTTCATACACATACTATTATGTTTGTACTGCTACATAGTACTAGCTGGGTGTATATGTATTTATTTGCATTTCACTTACTGCATATGCATATACTCTTTCGTTGTGTGTGTCTACAACTTCATTATTATTGGTAGCGAACATAAGTGCAAATTTATCCCATCCAGAATTTATATTTATGCACAAATGTAAACTTTGTGGAATTAGACTAATCGTATAGTAAACTAGGTAGCTAGGCTTCTGTACGTATGTTTACATGTATTTGTGATGTGATGGGACGTGACTGTGTTTTCCTCTAATTCTAATATCTCTGCGCCTAACTTTCTGTTGAATGCTAAAGAATGTATGAAGGCTGCATCATTATAATGTAGGATGGTTATAGAGTTATTTGCAGACATTTGTTTGCAGTGCTTTGCATATACTACTCTGTACTGTTCAGTTTACTTTAGTTTGCATTTGCAGCATGCATGCTTCCTTACGTACTCGTAATATGATTTAAAATGGACAGAGCTGAACATTAGAGGAGACAAGAGAATTTCGTTCGGCTGTACTCAAGGAAAGCAACAAAATTGAAGCCTCAATCAAGAGATTCCCGAGCACAAACTACCCACCCAACCGCAGTCATCCAATTTCCATTTCAATCCTAAGGTAGAGCAGATAATCAAAGCCAACTGCCACCATCCTATTCTACCTTGCTTATAATACTTACCCAAACAACCTACCAACATAACAACTCATAGATAAGGTAAGTGGAATATGGAAGGAAACAACAGGCAACATAAATAGTAGCCTACTATCCACTCTACTACAGTATGTATCAGAAGTTAGTATACATGTAGAAAGTCAGTATTCATTTAAAAATCAGTATCCATGGTATATGC